>JAQQSW010000227.1:0-29531 GCA_028646575.1 Pseudocheirus occidentalis
AAGAAAATCATGAAAAGGGAGTCAACAGCCTTCTAAAGGAGTAAATAATACCTTAAAGATAGACTAACTCAAATGGCAAAAGAAGTCCAAAAAACCAATGGGGAGAAGAATGCCTTTAAAAAGCAAAATTGGCCTAATGGAAAAGAAATTTCAAAAATTCACTCAAGGGAATAATGGCTTCAAAATTAGACTGGAGCAAATGGAAGCTAATGATTTTTTATGAGAAATCAAGATACTATAAAACAAATCCAAACAAATGAAAAAAATAGAAGGCAATGTGAAATGTCTCATTGGAAAAACCACTGACCTGGAAAATAGATGAGGAGAGATCATTTAAAAATTATTGGACTACCTGAAAACCATGATAAAAAAGAGCCTAGACACTATCTTTCAAGAAATTATCAAGCAAAATTGATATTCTATTCTAGATATTCTGATATTCTAGAACCAGAGGGCAAAATAGAAATTGAAAGACTTTACTGACCACCTCTTGAAAAATATCCCCAAAAGAAAACTCCTAGGAATATTATAGCCAAATTCCAGAGTTCCCAGCTCAAGGAGAAAATATTACAAGCAGTCAGGAAGAAACAATTTTAATATTGTGGAAACACAATCAGGATAACATAAGTTCTACCAGCTTCTACATTAAAGGACTGAAGGATTTGGAATATGATATTCCAGAGATCAAAGGAACTAGGATTAAAACCAAGAATCACCTACCCAGCAAAACTGAGTATAATGCTTCAGGGGAAAATATGTTCATTCAATGAAACAAAAGATTTTCAAGCATTCTTGATGAAAAAACCAGAGTTGAACAGAAAATTTGAGTTTTAAATACAAGAACCAAGAGAAGAATGAGAAGGTAAACAGGAAAAAAAATCATAAGGAACTTATTAAAGTTGAACTATTTACATTCCTGTATGGAAAAATAATAATTGTAACTCATGAGACTTTTTTTTCAGTATGAGGATAGTTGAAGGGAATATATATATGTGTATGTGTGTGCGTGTGTTTGTATATATATAGTGTGTGCGTGTGTATACACACACTCACATGTACACATATATGATATGCATAGGAGAATATATGTGTGTATATGTACATACGTGAGTGTGTGCATATGTGTGTACATGTATGCAGAGGGCACAGGATGAGTTGAATAGGAAGGGATGATATCTAAAAAATAAAGTCAAGAGGTGAGAGAGGAAGATATTGGGAGAAGGAGAAAAGGAGAGATAGAATAGGGTATGTTATCTCATATAAAAGAGGCAAGAGAAAACTGTTACAATGGAGGGGAAGAGCAGGAAGATGAAAGGGAAAGGGTCAACCTTACTCTCATTGGATTTGGTTTTAAGGAGAGAGTGATATACGCACTCAATTGGGTATGTTATCCTACAGAACAGTAGGGGAGAAGGGGATAAGAGGGAGGATGATAGAAGGGAGGGCAGATTGGGGGAGAGGGTAATTTGAAGCAAACGCTTTTAAAAACAGTCAGGGTTGGGGTGGTTAGATGGCGCAGTTAATAGAGCACCAGCCCTAGAGTCAGGAGGACCTGAGTTCAAATTTGGCCTCAGTCACTTAACACACTTGCTAGCCATGTGATTTTGGGCAAGTCACTTAACCCCAATTGCCCTCAAAAAAGGAAAAAAAAGAAAGAGAGAGAGAGAGAGAGAGAGAGAAAAGAAAGAAAAGAAATGGACAGGGTCAAAGTAGAAAATAGAGTAAGTGGGGGGCAGGATAGGATGGAGGAAAATATAGTTAGTCTTTCACAATACAACTACTATGGAAATGTTTTGTGTAACTACACATGTACAACCTTTATTGAATTGCTTATCTCCCCAGTGGGGGTGGGTGAGGACAGAAGAAAGGAAATAACGTAGAAATCAAAGTTTTAAAAACACATATTAAAATTAATTTTGTCATGCTTCTGGGAAATAAGATATACAGGCACTGGGATATAGAAATCCATCTTGCCCTAATAGAAAGCTAGGGGGCAGATTGGGGGAGGATATAAGAGAAAACAGACTGGGGGAAGGCATATTCAGTAGTCTCGCTATCTTGGGGTGAGGGGTAGGGGAAATATGGGGAGAAAATTTGTAATTCAAAATCTTGTGGAAAGAAATGTTGAAAACTAAAAATAAATAAATATATAGGGAAAAAAGGATATAATAAACTCAACATTGTACTTTCAAAGTTGTACTGTTAAGTTTCCTCATGAAATCCCTTCTGTTCTTTTGTGTGTGTATCAAAATATTAAATAACATTCCCCCCCCCAAAAACCCAAAGAATATTCCAAGAGAAAGCATTTGTATTCTTGATCAACAGAGAAAATGGAGATATTCATAAGGAATGTGTCCAGTTTTAAAGCTATAAAGAGGAAAGGGTGCTAGATCTATGAGTCCTGATGGTCTGAGTTCAAATTCCACCTCTGACAACTACTGACTGGGTGACAATAAATTCTCTGAACCTCAGGTTCTTCATCTATAAAATAGGGATGAGAACATCTGTAGCTGTGAGATAAAGTATATAAAATTATCTGTGACCCTTAAAAGTGCTAAATGAATGTCATTGTCATCCCTACAAACTGAGTTTTTACTACCTTTATTCAGTTAAAGATTTTTTTTTAATTTTTTGTTTGTTTTTTGGAGGAGGGAAGGCAGGGAAGTTGGGGTTAAGTGACTTGCCCAAGGTCACACAGCTAATAAGTGTTAAGTGTCTGAATCTGGATTTGAACTCAGGTCCTCCCAACTCCAGGGCCAGTGCTGTATTCACTGTGCCACCTAGCTGCCCCAAGAATTTTTAGCTACAAAAGGAAATAAGTCTTCTTCACAGGGTGGTTGAGAGAATCCATTGAGATTACACACACCACACACACATGTATATATGTACATATATACAAATATGTATATTCAGAAACCTTACAGCTTATGTAAATGTCATCTAATAATATTGTCAAGATTTTTTATTTTTGAGCTAGACCTATAATTTCATTGGTGTGAAGAATTCCCTTGGAAGAAACCCGTCTATCAATGCAGATTGTCACCCACTCTGTCACTTAAAACAGAATTCTCTGAGTGGTCTAAAAGATTGAATGTTTTGCCTAGTCACATAGCCAAGATGTGGGATAAGTAGGATTTGAACCCAGGTTTCCCTGGATTCTTTATCATCATCATCATTGTCATCGTCATCATCTTCATCTTCATCATCATCAGTCATCATTGATATAAATAATATCTTGGTCATACTTAAGCCTCTCTCTTCTCATTCTCCTCAGTTTCATTTTCCTTCAATAATATGAGGGAGTTTGATGGGATATTTTGAAAGATATCGTCTATGTTTGATACTCTTTAGTTCTATGATGCTTTTCATTGCACTTACATGACTCAAATTTTCTGTAGTTAAATGGCAAGTTACCTATTTAATGGGGTTTTTTTGGAGAGCTCTCACATTCTCATCACTTATTCATTCACACATGATTCTCCTTCTTTTTCTTCTTACACTTCATCTACTTGAATTTTCTAGGCTTTAGACTGACATATTCAAATAGATTTGTATTTCCGTTGGTGTGGGTATCCTCTCCAACAATACAGATAGCAATTCATGTGTGTTTACATATAACTAAAAAATTACCGCCAACATACTAGACGGAATATTTATTTCTCTCATTTTTACATTTGAATGTTATTATGCCATTCTGGGTATAACGGTCAACAGTCTAGAAAATTATGATACTATTGCTAAGGATTGTATTTCATATCTGGCCATCCAGTCACCTGAGGGTCCCTTTATTCTACATCACTTCCATACTTCAACCATGAAATTAACTATGAAATCATCCTAATCCTATCCTGCTAAGTGTTCTGGGCCAGACCTAAATCAGGACAGTTCAGTGATTCATGCTCAGGAATAGAATTAATGAAATACTCAAAGACCATAAAATTCAATAAAAATGAATTTATTCATAATAAGATTAAAAAGACACAATTTCCAAAAACTGGGCACTGTTTTCTTCTACCTCTGTATCCAACAAGGCATTAATGATGGATCAAAAAGATGTCCAGTGGGAACTGTACCAAGCCTTGGGAACCTCAAATCCTCATAAGATTTGGTATACCTGAGTTCTTCAGATCTACCAGATCCCAATGATGGCCTCCTTTCCTCTTTACTAGGAAACTACCTTAGCCAACATAAAAACAGATGTTGTTCCTACCAAAATTGTCTTATAAGCACCTAAAGAAGCAATCAGTGATCACAAAGAATATACATGGTTTTATCTGGAATAGGTTTAATAAGAATAACCTCATTTTCTTTTTTGGTCACATTACTTAAGAGGTAGATCAAGAGAATCCTATAGATATAGTTTCCCTAAATGTTACCAACACATTTAACAGTTGCTTATGATCTTTTTTGGGAAAAGATGGAGAGATATAGACTAGATAATACTTTAATACTAGATAATACTAATAATGTGCACTCGAAACTGGCTGGCTAGTTCAATCCAAAGAGTCTTTGTCCATTAATGGTTCTATATCAACCTGGAAAGATACCTCTGATGAAGAGTTAAAGGGATCCTTACTTGGCCCTGTGCTGTTCAACATTTTTAATCAGTGAATTAAATAAAGAAGTGGGGAGAATGCTCATAAAATTTTCAGATGACACAGAGTTTGGAGGGAAAAACTCATATTTAGATGAAAAAGTTAATAGACTAGAATGTTGGGCCAAATAAAATAAGAGTAAATTTAATAGGAATCAATGTGAAATCTTTTTTATGGATTCAAAGAAAAAACTCCATAAGCACAAGATAGGGAGGAATGGCTAGACAGAAATTTGTCTGAAAAGTGCTAGTGATTTTAGTCAACTTGAAGCTCACTATTAGCCAGCAATGTAACACAAAAGTTAGAAAAGCCAATGTAATCTTTTTGAAACTTTAAAAAAATATTAATTTATTTATTTTTAGTTTTAAAATTCACTTCCATAAGTTTTAATTTTCTTCTCCCCCTCCCTCCCCAGGAGGGCATGGAATATGAGATGGCTCTACACATACATTCCTATTAAACACATTTTCACATTAGTCATGTTGCATAAAAGAATTATAATGAATGGGAGAGACCATGAGAAAGAAAAGACAAAACAGAAAGGAAATAGTCTGCTTCACTCTTCATTCTTTTTTTTTTTGGAGGGGGGAATGCAGGGCAATTAGGATTAAGTGACTTGCCTAAGGTCACACAGCTAGTGTCAAGTGTCTGAGGCCGGATTTGAATTCAGGTCCTCCTGACTCAAGGGCTGGTGCTCTATTCACTGAGCCACCTAGTTGCACCTTCACTCTGCATTCTGACTTTATTGTTCTTTCTCTGGATGTGGATGGCATTCACCATCATGAGTCCTTTGGAATTGTTTTAGGCTCTTGCATTTCTGAGAGGGGCTAAGTCTATCAAAATCTGTCATCACACACTATGGCTCTTTCTGTGAACAATATTGTTTTAGTTCTGCTCACTTCACTCAGCATCAGTTCATATAAATCTTTCTAAGATTTTCTGAAGTCCACCTGCTCATCATTTCTTATAGCCTCCTTAGTATTCCATTACATTCATATACCACAACTTGTTTACCCATTCCCCAGTTGATGGACATCCCCTCAGTTTCCAGTTCTTGGCCACCACAAAAAGAGCTTCTCGAAAAGCTCCTATAATCTTAGCATTTGAAGTTCTCTTACTTGAAATAGAGGAGGGGTTGTTTAGAGGACAAGACCTCTGGTATTAGGGCTTGTTGAGCACTTTTCAGGGATTTTCATTCACTTTTGGTGTCCAACAGGTCACCCAATCCTCACCTGTGGTACCAAGAAGCTGTGACAGAAGCAGCAACCACACGTTGGTAAAAAAAAAAAAATCATCTTGGCAGGTGGGCTAGACCAGGTTAATGATGACTGACAAGCCTCAGACCTGTTGGTGAGTTATGGGGGTGTCTACCCCAAGTATGTGAAGACTTCCCTCAGTGGAATGGGTAGATAAGAACAATTTATTCCAACAGTGAAGGCAGTTGAAATCAGTGTTGTTGAATGCTTAGAGTTTCGTCAGACAGCAAAAACACCACTGCATCCTGGGCCATGACCAGTCATCCTGACTTTTATCTTGCTACTGAACTTCAATGATTCTGGAATACAGAGTGAGGTCGATGACTGTGCAAATCTGCCTCACTTAAACCCAATTCCTTCGTCCTCTTAAAAAATGAAGGATGAACAACAATTTGAAAGAGGAAATAGCCTTATTCTATTTGACCCCAGGGAGCTGAATGGGGAGCAAGAGATTTTAGTTACAAAAAGGTAAATTTAATTCACTGTAAGGGAACCCTGTCTAACAGAGTTGTCTACTAGGGGAATGAACTATTCCCCTCTAAATCTCTTTCCACTGTTCCACCTAGTTATTACTTTTACTATTATTATTGCTAAGCTATCCCAAGTTTCCTCATCTATAAAAGGATAGAAAGCTAGGCTTGGAATCAGGAAGACATGAGTTCAGATCTGGCCACAGATACTAACTATGTGTCCCTGGAAAAGTCATTTTACTTGTTTGTCTCAGTTTTCTTAATTGTAAAATACAGATAATAGCACCTTCTTCCCAGGGTTGTTGTGAGGATCAAATGATATAATCTTTGTAAAAATTCTTAGCACAATGCTTGGCACATAGTAGGTGTTTTATATATATATATATATATATAATATGCTTATTATTATTACAAAAATCTTTGAATAAAGACTATACGAACATTTATTGAGTATGTTACAAATGCCTCTGAGATTCCTGCTATTTTGGAGATTCTGTGAAAACAACTCTTGCTTTCAAGGAGCTTATTAATTTAATTAAGAAAGTAGCACATAAGGGAGGCTAGGTGGTGCAGTGAATAGAGCACTGGCCCTGGAGTCATTAGGACCTGAGTTCAAATCCAGCCTCAGACACTTAACACTTACTAGTCTGGGACCTTGGGCAAGTCACTTAACCCCTATTGCCTTGCCTTCCCCCTCCAAAAAAAAGAGAAAGAAAGAAAAGAAAAGAAAATAGCACACATGCTCAAAAATAAGGAACATGGCAAAAAAAAAAGACATTGCCAGATGCCTTGTAAGTGAAAAGTCATTATCTTTACTAGCATTTATGTTGAAATTTAAGGTTTGCAAAACATTTTACAAATAATATCTCACTAGTCCTCACAACAACCCTGGAAGGAGGTGCTGTTATTACCCTCATTATATAAATGAAAAAACTGAGTTTGGGAGAAGGTTAAGTGACAACCCCAAGATCATACAGCGAGTAATTGTCTGAAGCTAGATTTTGAGAGTAATAGTTATTAATAAATAATTTGGGGAGATTCAGAATTTCCCCTTTTTCTATCATTCTCATTTCAAAGTTCAGTCTTTTAAAAGGACAATGAGATTGAATTAACTCTCTTCAATCTTAGTCAGATCCCACATAACCTTACAAGAAATTTAATCTTAAGGTGGGGAAGCCCATTATGTTCTACACAGGTTTGGGTGGGGACAAATTCTTTGATTAGACTGTCCAAAGCTGGGTGTGGTCTGGATGTAGAAATAGTCTCTTTGTCCAAGAGTGACATGGTGTCACTCTCTCAGTCCCTCACTGGAGTGAGCCCACTTCTTATTGTAATATTCATCCTCATATTAATTGTTAACCAATCAGGCTGATTGCCAGGCTCTAGAACATCCATTTTTCAAAGGGCATATAAGCCATGGTCATCTTTGGCATTCAAGAGAGCCATTGATCTCTTTTATTAAAATGCTAGTACTATTAATAAAATGAATAGTTACCCAGAAACTATGTTTCTCAAACTTTTTAAATGTCACAATTTGAACTCAGGTCAGATCTTTCTGACTCTGATGGGGTTTAGGCTCTGGGAATCCCCTAGAATCTTCCCACCTGATGAGACATTTGCCTGCGACCATAAACCTTTCATTATCACTAGGCCCAAATCTCTGTTACTCTTAACCTAGCCTAGCCCTCCGTTGTCCAGCCACTTCCTACTCTTGATCCTATCAAAATATCTATACCCCAATCTGTTACCCTTAAACTAAAAATCTATCATTTTATAGATGAGGAAACTTGGATTGTGGTATGCACTTTCTATTTACATTTTAAAAAAAAGTTCTCTTAAATTAGTGTAATAAATGACCTTAAGTTCATCTAGTCCAACTTTCTTCAGGTTCAGAAAGGACAAGGGCAGTTCCCAACTTTCCTGGGCCTCAGTGAAGTTATTTGAAAAGTGAGGGGCTAGACCAGCTTGCCTTTGGGGTCCCCTCTAGCTCTAGATATGTGACCTTAAGTGATTTGCCTGAGGTCACACAGGTATTCCATGGCAAAGCTGTTGTGTGAACACAGAACTTCTGACTAAAAATCCAACACTCCACAACATATTGCCTAACAAATAGGAAGAATTCAATATTATATAATAACTTAAGAGTCAAGAAGGGTCAATGAAGACACCAGAGGCAGAGAAGAAAGCAACACTGAGGCAGAAAGAGAACCAGGACAGCAGTGTCATGGAAGCTGGAAGAAGAGAAAATTTCAAGGAGCCGACATTACTAAATGTGGCACAAAGGCAGGGAATGGGCCCTGAGCAAAGGCCCATGGATTTGTTGATCTCAGGTAGCCCTGAAGAGAGTGATTCTTTAAGACAGTGGAGGCAGAAGCCAAATTGTAAGGGTTGAAGGAGTGGGTGGGTAGCTGGATATCACAGTGGATGGAATGCCAAGCCTGGAGTCAGGAAGAACTGAGTTCAAATCCAGATTCAGACACCAGCTGTGTGACCCTGGGCAAGTCACCTAACCCTGTTTGCCTCAGTTTCATCATAAGTAAAATGGGCTGGAGAAGGAAAGACAAACCACTGCAGTATCTTTGCCAAGAAAACCCCAAATGGGGTCACAAAGAATGAGACACACCTGAAAAATGACTGAACAACCAAAAGGAGTGAATTGATGGTGAGAAGATAGATGCAACCTGTATTTTTATCACTGAATAGAAAAAGAGAAATAAAACATCAGGTCAAAGGAGGGTGTGAACATGACAGGAGGGACCTGAGCAAGCTTGTAGGAAAGGGGAAGGAACTAGTGGAGAGAGAGATTAATGATACTTGATATTTTCTTTTTCTTCCTATCCTTATATCTCTGCACATCTAGCCACTAAAACCCTGCACCTTATTTTTCTAAAATCTGTTCTTTTTTATTTATCTCTCCTGCCAAGACACTCATCATATCCTGCCTTGATTTACACAAACTCCTTCTCATTGGCCTCTCTCTCATCAATTCCCTTCTCCAGCTCTCTGCCAAACATTACTGCCAAGATAATTTTCCTTTCCTGCTGTTCAGACTCTGTTTCTCCCACTCTGCTTTGGCTTCCCTTCACCTTCAAGCTTCCCCACAGCTCTCATCTGCTAGCTCCCAACTGCAGCCTCCACTCTTCCTCTGCTTGACCATCAACCCTGGAGGCTCTCAGCGCTGTCGTTGCCCACCCATGACTTTGGATCAACTCTATGCCCTTCTCTTCCTCAATACCTTAAGATCAGAGACTGTTTTCCTACTATTGCTGATCCGTGCAACTCCTACTTCTTTTTCTAAGCAAAGCCACAGGTTATAGGAAGCTTTTAGTCCCAACAATGTTGTGCTTCATGCTGTCTTTCCCTAGAGTATATCTGAGTGTACTGTTACATTATACTGCTGTACTGTCCTCATTACCTCCCATTCCTGACAATGTTTTCTCTTCCAGAGATGGATTTGGTCATTTGCCAGATGCTGTTTATTCCATATAGAACATTTCTGTGTAACCTTGGAAGCCTACACACACACACACACACACACACACACACACACACACATGCGTGATCTATATCACATGAATAGGCTTATACCCAACTAGCTTATCCATGATCAAATTTAGTTTGATTTCACTAGTGTCTAAAGAAAATTCTTTCTGTACATAAAAGGAAAAAAGAATCAGAGATTAATATACAGGACTTGGATGTGACTTTTTCCCTCTCATTTTTCACTACAAATAGCATATATCGCTAAGATGTATTTGGGTGAAAAGGAAATCCTGGGAAGAGAGTATGAGAGAATGAATCCATCTCAACTCTTGGATAAATAACTAAGAATAGGGTGTACTGACATTGAATCAAATAGTGAAACACATTCCATCCTTTGTTCTAGCTATTGTTCTAGCTATTCTAGCTATCTTAGCTAATCTAGCTAAATAGATTATAAATTCACCTTTGCTTTTGACTAAGCCAAGAATTATGCAAGTGGATGGAGAAGGATTTACTTCAGTGGTTGCCTATGCTCTTCAAACCCCTTTAATTCAGAATTCTCTATGTTCTTGAACTCTTTTCAATAATAAAAAATGTGTTGTGAACTCACAAGGTAATTTAATATAGTATATATAATCTTTATAATTATTTACCACTTAAGACATCATAAAGAGAACTTTTACTGTGATACCCCCTTCCCCTCCCCCCCACATCTTGAACCATTGTTGTCTACTAAATGAAAACCACTGATATAGCTCAACTTTCTAATTTGACAAATGAGGAAATCAAGAGGCAAAAATGAAGGGACATATCCAACATTGTCTAAATCTACTCATTCTCAAGCCAATTCCTTTTTTGTTTCTATACCAGAGGTGTCAAGCACCACGAGGCTGTAGGCCCCCATCGCAGGCAACATTACTCATAAGCATAGCCAACAATATTAAAATGCCATTGGGAAATATTTAACAAAATAAGTAAAATATAATAGAACATAGATAATGTCAATATGTGGTTTTCTAAGTCAGTATGCATTGACTTAGAATAAAGGATGCTTATGTACTGCTTGATGACTCCCTGTTTCTATTTGATTTTGATACCCCTGTTCCATAGTATCCTAAGGAACTAGGGAAGCATCGTATTATATGTACATAGGCAGGCAGAAAAAACAATAGAAATAGAAATCATGTATTCTTCCTTGATTATGATTTCTATGTTCTTTACTTAACCTGTTAAGCTTTATTGCTCAAAAGGAAAAAAACACACCAAATTCCTAGCCTTTAATTGAAGATATCCAGTGGTTTTTTGAGAAAAAGTTAGATTTCAAAGATTTTTCTATGTATTTTTTCTTTTAAACTAATGAAATATGATGACAAAAGTCTTGCTATACAGCAGCCAAGTTCCATTTTCAACAAGATCCAGTAAAACTGTCAAAGACAAACTGTTTTCCGTCATACAAATGACTAGATCTCACATAAATACAACAGCAGAGAGCTTCAAGCCTAAATAACCATGTAAATGGGCTCGGCATTTCTTGAGACAGATGGTGGATAACATACTGATGGCTTATGAATTTCAAAAAGACTGTCCTCCAAAAAACAACGAAAAAAGTGACTGTAGAAGTATATTTAAAATATTGCTAACGTTGAAACCAAAATAGAAAAATTGCATCAATAAAAAAATGAAAAAAGATGGAAAGGAAGGACATTTAGATTAAATTTTAATGACTTTGAAAAGAAAACCCTCTCTAAGGTGCTATTAACAGAAAGAATTGGCAGGAATTTCAACACAAGGAACAGTATTAGTGGCTTCATTCCATTCAAATTCAAGGTTTTGGAAAACTAAAACCTATTGTGTCAACGGACTATCAATTGTGAGGCAGCAAAATTTATGTAGGAGAAGAAGCACTTGCTCTGGAATCAAAAGACTGAGGTTTAAATCATGGTTTTGCTATTTATTACCTATATGCCCTCGGGCAAGTCACAACATCTCTGAACCTCAGTTCCTCCACTTGTAAAATGAGTGATGGCAAATTCAAATAGAAATAAGGGTCGATAAACCTCATATAAATATCCCTGCAGGTTAAATATTGACTTAGAAAACCACATGCCAATTACTCTATGTGTTTTATTGAATTTTTACTTTGTTCAGTATTTCCCAATTATATTTTAATCTGATTTGTGCCATAACAGAGAATCTTGTGGGTTGCATGCAGACCACTGTCCCATGTTTGATCTGGTTTAGATGACTTCTAAGTCCTTTTCAGATCTATATCCTGTGAACCTATGACTATCATTTTGTTTTATGTCACAAGGCTAGTCTTATAAGAGTATGAATCCGTTTTCTACATCGTTAGCAACACAGAGACAAAAACATCTCATCTATAATATTCCAAACTATGGAAAGTCTGATATTAGAAATAATAGCAACAGGAGAATGAATACCTGATTTTATAGATACCTATGTATATATATATAATGCATATATATTTTTATTATTTTACATTTCTACTTTATATGTATTAACAGATTATCTTCATTACATGAGAATAGTAAATGTAGTCCTTATAATAGTAAATTGTAGTTTTTGTACTAGTAAAAACTTACAATAGTGAAACAGTTAAGCCATACTAATAGTGCACTGACCTCATCTGAAAGTGTAGGCATCATTTCACATCTGTAACACTCTCACATCTATTTTTAAAAATGGACATAAATTCATTTGCTCTTCCTCTAACCCCCACGCCACAGAACAAAAAAGAAAAGAAAACCAAATTTCTTATAATAAATATGCATAGTCAAGCAAAACAAATTCTTTCATTGATTGTATACAAATTTGTATGTGTGTGTGTATATATATATATACACACACACATATATTTATATATAAAACTTAGATATGTGTGTTTGTATATGTATATATACACATACATATACATATACCCATGTGCACACACACTTATATATATTGTATACATATATATATACATATGTACAATATATATAAGTGTGTGTGCACATGGGTATATATATATACCTATTTTTGTTCCCTAATGTAAAATCTCTGTAATGCACAGCATGATTATTTCATCATAGGTTTATTGGAATCATGAATGATCATTATATTGATCTTGCAGTTCTTACAGTTTTCAAATTTGTCTTTACAGCATTGTTGTTATTGTATAAATTGGTCTGCAAGTTCTACTCGTTCCATTCTTCCTCAGTTTTGTGCCTTCAAAATTGTTCATTTTTATAATATTTGCATCACAGTATAAATTCTTCTGATTCTCTTTCTTTACTCTGTATCACTTCAAATGGGTCATTCTGTCTTTTTTTGGAAATCATCTTATTCCTTATTTCTTACAGCATAATAGTACTCCATCATATTCATATACTTTTGTATTCCTGATAGTTCAAACACATCAATATAAAGTTAACTTGTGTCTTTAAATACAGCTCTGCACTTTTACAGACTAGGCTTAATCTTAGGTGCTTCTCCATAAGATCTCCATTTTTGACTCATGTCTCCACCCAGGAATTCCCCTAGGAACACTAGAATTTTATTTATGTCTAGGTTTCTACAAAAATGGTAAAAAGCCCTCAGATCTGCAAACACTTTATTTCATCAAAAAGAAATACAAAGTGCTTGCACCCAAACACAGGAACAATCAAAAGAACTCTTTTTCCTCTCCAGTAAATCTCCAATTCCATCCACTCCCACCAAGTCCCAGACACTGGAAATCCTTTCTCAGTAACTATGGTAAGGGTAGGAGGTGAAGCAGGGAAGTAAAGGAGAAAGATCTAGATAATAGAACAAAATAGTAATGGATTCTTCAGTTCCATGTGTTTGTTGTTGTTTAGCTTAACCTTTTGTTTGTTCAAGTTTGTTTCTAAAATAAAATGTTTTGTTATATTTTGTTTTTGTATAACCTATCTCCTTGTATCTTTTCCTCCCTCCTTCTCAAAGAGCCATCCCATATAGGAGAAGAGAAAAAAATCAACAAAATTGATCTATAGACCAAAAAAATCTGAACATACATGCAATGTTCCGCACCTGTAGACCTCCAGCCTCTGCAAAAGAAGGAAAGATGTCTTCTCATATTTCTTCTTTGAGGTCATGCTTGTTCTTTGTAATTTTGCAACATTCACTTTTAATCGTTTTGTGATTATTGCCTTTCCATTTACATCATTAAAACAAAGTAGCATTGTTGTCTTCGCTCTATTTCATCATGAATCAGACTATACAAATCTTTCTGTTTCTTTGCACTTATAATATTCATAATTTCTTACAAAATAGGAATATCCCACTATATTCATGCACCACAATTTGTTTAGTTATTGCCCTATCTATGGTTGATACCCAATCTTAATTGTGCCATTAAATCTCTAATGTGTTGAGTAGGCCTTTGAAGAATTTATGGAAACATAATAGATAGAAAGATAGAAAGATAGAAAGACCTGGAAAGTTGTGGTCTTAATCAGTGGAAAAGAACTTGCTCTGGTGATATCAGGAATATGCCGTTGTGAACACACACACACACAGACACACATACACACATATACACATGCATGTGTCTGACCGTTTTACTTAAAATTCTATTTAATGCACCACCTAGCTGCCTTCCTGATCTTATGAGTATTTGAAAGCTGCATCCATGAACAACTATTCGTTGTTATACATACACACACACACACACACACACACCTTTTCTCCTTCCTAATTCGCATTCTTTATAACTGTTGTTTTACACTTGGACAAATCATCTCTCACATTTGTTACTATTGATCATAAAGAAATCCTGGGCAGAGAGTTGGGGTTGCTCAGTATAAGCCAATTAACAGTATTGAGAAAAGGTGCATCATACTAGGATGGATCAAATGCTCCACACCTTCGCTCCCTTCATTATCTTTTCCTATAACGTCCTCCCCACTTTTTTCACCCAGCTGAATCCTGCTTATTCTTTAAAACCCAGTTCTAGTCCAGTCTCTCTCCATGACGTCTTCTTCAACTACCCACAGTGTTTTCTCTCCTCTGAACTGTCACACAAAGGATGAAAATGCTTAAGTGAGTTGCCCAAGGTCACATAGTTAGCAACTGTTGGCATAAGGATTCATATTTGCTTGTATTACTCATTGATACTGAAAATCATAAGATTTAGTTCAGGAAGGAACCTTAGAAATCATCTACTCTGACTCATTTATTTTTACAGATTAATGGGAAAAAACCCTGAGGTCTATAAAGGTTAAATGACTTAGAGAAGATGATATAAGTTAAGTGCCATAATCTGTCTTGTACTGTGAATTATCTGTGTGTGTGTGTGTGTGTCCCCTGTCTCCCAAAAGGAAGCCTAAGTATTTTAAATACAAGGATGAAAGAGCAGATACTTTCAATTGACACAAAATGCTCTAATTTTACTTTGAAATAAAAATCTCCATCCTACTATGTCTATTTTCTTATAAACTAAAAAAAGCACTAAATCAATGTAGTGTGGCACTTGAAGGTATTCTTAAATCCCATTCCTTCTAGTGTATACTCTAGTGCCAGGTGCACAACTTGTGTTTGTTTACTGATTGAAGCAGTAGCTTCTCATATAGATTCATTAGTCTATTTGACCATTGCAACTGACACAGAATTATGACTGGGAGCAAGGAAGGTTAGATTATTGTTGCAGTTTTGCTACTATTAAGTTATATGACCTCTTTGGACTCAGTGTCCCCATCTGTAATATGAAGGAGTATCCTTCTGGACCCCAGTGGTCCTTCTATGAAGACAAAGACAAAAACAAAGTTCCAATATGCACTAGCATATTCACAGTGACATTTTCATGTAAATGCTTTCAGTAAAGAAAACAAAATTGGTGTTCATAGACAGAGAGAGAGGGGGGGGAAGGAAGGAAGGAAGGAAGGAAGGGACAGAGAGAGGGAGAGAGGGAGTAAGGAAGGAAGAAAAAGAAAGAATATTTTATATAACTTCCTTTGTGAATGTGAATGTGGTGAAATATTATTAGGATGTAAGAACTGATGAATGTAAGGAATTCAAAAAAAAATGGGAAGATTTGCTTGAATTGATGCAGAGCAAAATGAACAGATCCAAAAGAACTATATACATAATGACTTCAACAATGTAAATGAAAGGAAACAAAACACTAACTGAAAAACCAATAAACCAATAATGTTTCCAGAGAACAGGTAAGAAAATCCATCTTCCTTTGCTCAGCAGAGATACCGTAGGAAGAATGTTGCATTCATGTTAGTCACAGTCTTTGTGTTAAGTATTAAGTATTTTTCATTGCTATTAAAGAGAATGTAATTCGAATGGGTGGAATAGGGGTAAATATTTACAAAAAATTACTTTGGGAGGAATCTAATAAAAGTGCATTTTTAAAAAGGTGAATTAGATTATATTTAAGGCTTCTTCCAGGATTAAAAATAAATGCTTTTGAGGTATTCTAGTATATATATTTTCAACCATTTGCCATATCACCAGGAGTTTTGAACTGAATTGTTGATTTCATTCATCTAGAGCACTCCCTCTGTAGAAATCTCCTCCATTAAAGTAGATTGGTATCTGCTCTGCAACTTAGAGTTACTTGTAATACAAAAAGATTAAGTGACTTGCCCAGGGTCAATCAATGCATATCAGAGTGGTATTTGAACCTGGGTGACTCTGAGGCCAAAGCTCCACCTACTACATCATGTTGATGTTCCCCTCATATTCTGAAACTCATTATGTAGCATTTTAAACTTTGGAATTGCTGTGTCAGGTGTCCAGTTAAGTACATATTAGCTTAGGTAATCTTGGAATTTCATACTTTACAGAATTATTTTATGATCTTGTCAAGATCTTATTGCTTCTGCAAGACTGATCATCTATATTTTTACTGCCCAAAGCCATTAAACCCTTTCTGTGGAGAATGGAATCCTGTGCTCTTGAGTATTCTTCTCATTTGAAAGCATTGAGAAAGCAAATACAACAGAGAGAAGTAAAGAAAGATCCCTTAGGGGCAGCAGTTCTCAACCTGTGGGTCTCAACCCCTTTGGGGGTCAAACGATGCTTTCACAGGGGTCACCTAAGACCATTGGAAAACACATATTTCCGATGCTCTTAGGAACCGAGACACCAGTCCTTTATCCGTCTCCAAGCCGGTCCATCCCCATGCAGATATGCCCACATATGAGTATTAAAGGGTCACGGCATTTGGAAGGTTGAGGACCACTGATTTGGGAGTATGTTCCATGAGATCACAAGACTGGTATTCACAGATATCCTGTCACTAACACAGAGTCATAGGATCTCAGAATTGGAAAGGACCTCGAAGTTCAAGTGCTCCAGTCCATACCTAAAAAAGAATCCTTTCTACAGTATTTCCCCAAAACGGTCATTCAAAATCTTGAAGATGTGAGTGAGATTCTACTAGTTCAAGGGGTAGCCCATTCCACTTTTGGATAGCTCCATTAAGTTTTTCCATACTCCAATGGATATGTAATCTCATAGACTTAAATGGTCCCTCCTACAATGAAGATAGCAACCCATCCATGACTTCCTATCTTGTATGATTCTTGCTCATATTTTCCCTTAAGTTCAACACAATGGACCCACTCAAAAAGATAAAGGCCTCCCTCAATTTCTACTGACATCTCCAGGGTACCAGCAGTGTACTTTGATTATATACCTGTTATCACTTGCCCTTACCATATGACCTCCATATTCTCTGTCAAACATTTCTGTGATACCTTTTGTTCCTGTTCTTCTTTTAAGATCTCCATTAACAACTTCTTCCTATTATTGCTTCCTATTATTCCACACATATTTGGGTCACCTACTTCCTTTGATGAACTTTATAATAATTATTCTCTTCTCACCATAAATTACCCATATTATTCTTAAATGTACAGTAGTAATAATTCTTCTAACCAATTAATGTGAGAAAAAAATGATCTAATGTGAAACATTTAAGTTTCTAATCCAGGCCATTGTTAGCAGTGGTCATGTATGTCATAGAAATGCTATTATTTTAAAAAAAAGAAATGCTGTTATTTACAATATCTTATCCATAGACATGGAAATATTTTCGTAAATACTTTGTGCTCTCAGACAAATTTCACAGAAATGAACAGAGTTGCTATAGAATTAATTTTAATGGAAACAGTTTATAAAATTCTCCTGACCACAAGTTTAGTTCTGTTTCTGTTCTGTTTTCTTTTAATCTGGGCTAATTATTTTATCAATGTAAGGAACTCCAGGTGTGGGAACTCACTCAACTGATGCTGATAAATAATTTATCTGTACGTCTCAATTTGTACTTAACATCTCTCATTTCTCCACTAAAAGGTGGGACATACTTCATCACCACTTATAAAGTTGCCTGGAGAACAAAGGTATCCCAGTGACTTACTCATGGTTACATAGCTGGTATGGGTCAGAGGCATGCTTAAAACCAGTTCTTACTGAATTCAAGGTCACTCCACTATTAACTTTGGCAAGTTGTCTCCCTGCTATTAAAAAGACAAAAATCTGTTCTTTATGAAGGCTAGCTCTTAGTGATTACCTCTTTTTTTCTCAATGATTACAAGCCATCTCTTAAAAATATGTTATAGAATTTTCCAAGAACCGGAGTCAAAATGACTAGTTTCTAGTTGGAAGTTTATTCCATTCTGCTTAAGAAAAAAAAATCAAGCTATTTGTCCATGTCCAAATCTATATCATTTCTCCCATTCTCCAAATTTTTTCTTTTTCTTTAAAAAATATTATTATGAGCTTGACAGTTATTACTAAACAAAGATTTTTCACACACAAAAGACATAAAATAGGATTGAATGTGAAACTATGAACCTAACAAATATAGCTTATTTTAAGTCTTTATCAAATTTAACATAGTAGTACCTACACTGCCAAATTTCCTTCTGCTTTTTTCTGTGTGTTTTATGAAATGTAACATCAACACTATTTCATTTTTTTCTCTTTTTAATTTTATTATCACTACTCCTGACCCAACTCTAAGCACACCCTTTATTTTAAAAAAAAATCCAGCTATTAAGTAGATACTGCCAAGAAAAATAAATTAATATCACACTAGCTGTGTCTGAAAATATAATTTCTTACCTACAATTCATTATCTTCCCTTCAAAAGGTGCGAAGATGCTTATCTATCACTGTGTTTTCATTGGGGCTACTTCCAAGGCTGGTGGTTGTGGACATCAGCCTGGAAGTATTGAAATTCCAAAGTGTCTTGGTTTCAGGATTCTGGGCTGTCTCTACTAGGGTTTGAGGGGATATGGTGGTAAAAGTGGTGGTGGTGGTGGTGATTTGACTTGCCTGGCACAGACTGCCTCATATTTTCCCCTCAGGATGTCCTGCTACTTCAGTTAGACTACATGTAGTGTTTGGGGCAGTTGGTTGGCAGTTTTGGGGGATGGCTGTTCCCTTCTCCACACTGACTGCCTTCTTGGATAACAGTTTTGAGTGACAGGAAAATTATTGGTATGTGAGAGATTACTGTCCCCAAGACTTTTAGATTCAGGGTCTGAGTTATCTCTATCAGCATCTAAGTAGAAATAGGTGGCCAAAGAGGTAGTAGTGCCTCCCTAGACGATGATTTCTAGAATTATTCTACCACTTCAAAGATATATTAATAATCCATCAGTGTGACTGTTCCTATAGCTCCTCAAATAATTACAATTTTCCATTTTTTTATCACAACAATCTGATGAGTATGAAGTAGAACTTCAGAGTTGTTAGAATTTGCATTTCTCTTATCATTAATGATTTGGAGACCTTTTTCATACAATTGTTATAACTTGAATTTCTTCTTTTGAGAATTCTCTTTTGAGAATTGTTCTTGTTCACTGGCTATCTGTCTATAGGGGAATGGTTTTAGTCTTATATATCTGTGTTATCCTATATATATCTTACTTATCAGATATTTATTAGAGAAATTTGCTACAAAGATTTACTCTGGTTAACTGATCCTTTCTAACTTTATGTCTATGTAAAAGCTTTTTAGTTTTGTGTAATTAAAATTGTCCATTTTATCATCTGGGATCCTTTTTATACTTTGGTCAAGAACTCTTCATGGTTCTGAAAGGTGTTTCCCTTCCTATTCCTCTTTATGACCTTTTAATCTATGTCTTGTATACATTTGGGGTTTATTGTGATTTATGGTGAAATGGTGGTCTAAGCCTAATTTCTCCTAGACTGCTTTCTAATTCTCCCGGATGCTTTCATCAAAGAGTGAATCCTCATCCCTTAGTTTATGTTCTTGGCTTTATTAAACATTATGCTGATTCTGGATGTTGTGTACATAATCTATTTCACTGATCAATTTTTTCTTTTCCAAAATTTCTCTGTTACATTTAGTAATAGCTCTTGATTTAGATAAGCATTGACCAGACCAAGGAGAGATTCATTTCTTTACTTATTCTAATACTGGTTCTCACATTTTCTCTTTCACATGTGATCCACCCATCAAAGCTAAAGATTTCTTCTTTGTAACTATTCCTTCACCAACTCCACCATCCATCTTCAACTACCACTGTCCTTTTCCTGTCTTCTGTTTGCTTCCCTGATACATTTCATGAATCTGTCCACTAAGCTTTTTGTTTTTGTTCAACCCTTCTGTGTCCATTATAGCTGAGTGAGGTCCATGAGTACTATCCTTTCTTCTTCTTATACACTGCAATTATGAGAAACAGTAAGTTTTTACCCCATTTTCTTCATTTCTCTCTTAACAAATCTTTTTGCTCCTAAAATAAACAATAAAAGAGCCAAAACATACCCAGACCCTGTATTTGTTTTTCTTTACTCCCTCTATAACATGAGAAGCTAATGGGATTCTGAAGGCACACTTGTCTCTTCCTGAATATTAAAATGTTAGCCCTTCCCACCAAATAAATGTATTTACTTTTCTGGGTTTCTTTTTTCTCCTGGTTTGCATTTCCAAGATTCTGCTCAACTCTTGTCTTTTCATCAGTAATGCTTGAAAGTCCTCTATTTTGTTACAATCTTGTTTTGTTTTATTTTTTACCATGTTGGATTATATTGTTTTGCAGTGCAACTTATTCTGTGTTATAAGCCTTTTTAGTAGGCCTTTTAGAGTATTGTATTCTAAAATCCTCTCTTCTTCAGAATAATTCTCTTGAGTGATTCCGTGGTTTCTTGGTGACTTGAACTCTTTCTTCTGGCTCCTGACAATAGTTGTTTTTTTTCCTTTGACTTAGAATCTATGGATTTTGGTTATTGCATTCTAGGCGTTTTCTAGTTAGGGCTTCTTTCAGGAGGCAACCAGTGTATTTAAAAAAAAAATTCACCTTTCCCTCCCATTGATCTGGACAGCTTTCTTTCATGATATCTTCAAATATGGTATTCAGGTTTTTAAAGATTGTCATTCATGGTTTTCAGGTATACTGATGATTCTTAAACTATTCTCTTTTATCTTTCTTTCCAGGCCATTTTTCCAATTATGGATTTTGTTTTATTTTTCAGGAAGTCTACAACTTGACAAAGGTTTCTACTTTCTGTTCTGAGCTGGAAATCTTTCCAATTTTTTCCTACTGAGCTTTCATTTACATTGTAATTTAATTTTTTTTCCTCTTAATTCATATATTCTGGCCATTTTGTTGTCCTTGTGATCTTTCTTCTTTCTGGGGCAATATTTGAACTCATTATATAATTATTCTTTCCTTTTGAGTTTACTTCTTGGGCTTTTCTCAAACAATAGTATTTCTGTATTGTATTGTTTTCTTTTCATCATTTTTTATCTTCAGCCCCAATTTCTGGAGGGGGGAGTTTGCACTTAGGTCAGACTCTACTCCATACCTCATTCTTGGGTGGTATGGTTAGGCCCTCCTTAGTACTATCCTCTCCATAATCTGTATGCCCCTGATGCTCCCATTCTTGATAGGGTGGCTAAGGATTAGGCCCCATCCTCTGCATGAATTCATGCATTCTTGCTCAACCTCCTGGTTCCTGGATTCGGGTTTTATCATCAGTCCCTTTATACTTCTTGTCTTAATCTTCTTGTTTAGACCCCAATTCGGAGTTGGGTCCTCCTCTTGCTATGATATGACTGATGGAGCTAGTTGTTGGCCTCCTGCAAGATCCCACCTGCTTTAATTAAGAGGTATTTTACTGGCTTCATCTCCTGCTATAGCTCCAATGTGGGCTGCCTTGACCATATGGCCTCCACCTCTCCTGGCTTGTCTCTCTTACTGGTTTCTAGGAACCTTCATGTAAAGTCCTACCTGGGGTAGAGGAGTTTTCTTTTTCATTGTTCTTTCACAGGAAACTTTAGAATGTCACTCAAACATTTGTGAGGGAACCGGGCTCATTTAGGACCTTTCGTGTCATCATCTTAACTGATGTCTTTCTCCCCAACTTTTCAAAGGTCAGAGGTAGTGACATTCAAAAAGATCATAAGTCCTCAAATACTGCAGTTCTTTCAGTACTGTAAAGCTGTCAGTTACCTGGGCCTGATGATTTGGACTCATGGAGAAATGCTTAAGTGCTTTCTTCTCAGCAACTTTGTCCAACTCTGTTAACTGTTTTGGTTCCATACTTCCCTGTCAGAAGACCCTTCTCCTTCTAGAGAAAACAGAAGCAAAATATGAGTGGAGAAATGACATCATGTTATCACCCCCATCCAGTAAGCAGTATAAAGACTGCTCTGCACCCAGCTCCTTCCAGCTCCTAAGAGCCAATTAACATTTTTAGCATGAGTATTTATGCCTCAGAAATTAGCAAACACTACAAATCAGGACTTGGTTTGTAATTTTATTGATTTCTAATCTTAAGAAAGTGATGGGGGGCGGCTAGGTGGCGCAGTGAATAGAGCACCGGCCCTGGAGTCAGGAGGACTTGAGTTCAAATCTGGCCTCAGACACTTAACACAAAAACTAGCTGTGTGACCTTGGGCAAGTCACTTAACCCCCAACTGCCCTCCAAAAAGCACAAAAAAAAGTGATGGAGAAAATGTTCATGATGAACATTAAACTTTAATGTGTGTTGTGAATATTTTTTTTCTTCTGGAGAGCCAGTTTTTAAACACTTACCAGCAAACTTCTGAGTAGTCAGACCTTATTTGTCTTCATCTTGTTTTTGTTTCATTTTTTTTTTAAAGCTTCATTTTTTGGTCTTTATCCTTCATCAGCAGCCTCAGGCAATGCTGAGATTTAGCACTCCTAACACTATTCTTAGCTCATCATGTAACTTATTATGTCTGTTATTTGCATTTTTATTCTTCTTAATTATTATTATTCATATACTTCCTCAATTACCTGTTTTATTTCTGTCTTCTATTTATATCTAAGATTTGGTTCATTTATTTTTTTTACCAGACCTCTGTTTTTGTTGTTACAACAGAACTCATTCTGACAATATAGATCAGCATCTGCTCTGCAAATGAATAGTTTGGGGGCAGCTAGGTGGCACAGTGAATAGAGCACCAGCTCTGGAGTCATGAGGACCTGAGTTCAAATCCAGCCTCAGCCATTTGAAACTTACTGTGTTACCTTGGGCAAATCACTTAACCCCCATTACCTTGCCTTCCCCCTTCCAAACAAAAACAAAGAAAAGCAAATGAATAGTTTTTGTCATCTTTCCTGGGGTACTGAGATATAAAATGACTGTTCAGTCACACAACCAGTATATATTAGAGATGGAACTTGAACCCTAGTATTCTTTTCTTTCGTTGTAGTAGTATGTTGGCTATTACTTCAATACACTCACCTCTCTGTAATTTTAATCTTATTTGTTAAATGAATTCCCCATCCGTTAACATTAGCATTTTAAGGTAGTTCCCAGTTTTCTTCCTTGTGGGAAACTTTTGCAATTTATATCTTTAGAGTTTTATTATTGAAAGTTTTCTATTATTTTTTATGGTTTTTTCATTTTTTGGAGGGCAATTGGGGTTAAGTGACTTGCCCAAGGTCACACGGCTAGTTTTTTTTGGGGGGGGTAGAGTGTCTGAGGCCAGATTTGAACTCAGGTCCTTCTGACTCCAAGGCTGGTGCTCTACTGACTGCACCACCTAGCCGCCCCTCTATTATTTTTTTTTACTGACTTCCCCTAGCATTGCAATCCTTCATAGAGAAACCACCTAATGCACAAGAGGTCTTCTCATTCCTTTGATATTTCTTGAAGACCAGGTCACACTTAGACTGTCCACCTGATGTACCACACTCTTACTCCTTGATCACCCCTCTTCTTATTCTATTCAGAGACCTTTGATAATGTCTTCTGGAATTTGTTGCAGCCTGCTTTCACTCAGAGTCAATCATTCCACTGCCCTTTGGCTTATCTGTCATTTCATTCTTTCAGGATCATGGTGTTCCATCATTTAGCACCAAGTAGCCTTAATGGGAAAATATTTTCAAAAGATGGGTTTTGAGAGCAGGGAAAAGTTTGATAGCATTGAAAAGTTTGCATCATTTCACAAATGTAATCCAGCATGTTCTCCCCATACTAATTTTTATGCCCAGCTCATTATCTGCACATAGCACTTGTTAAAGGTATGCTGACTGATGGACTCAGTGGGAAAATATTACAAATAATTCATTTAGAGCACTAATCTAGTGCTATATAAAAGGAACTTATAAAATATACCTTTTTCAGATTTCAGATAGTAGACCGTTCTATTTCAAAGAAAGGGAAACTAGAGACATAGTAGATAGCGCCCTGGACCCAGAATCAGAAAGCTGTAGGTTCAAATTCCAGTAGCTTTGTCACCATAGGCAAGTTACTTATCCTCTTTGAGCTACTTCATCAATGTACTTTTTTATTCATGTCTTGGGACCAAAGAGGTACTTTGTGCTTGCCTATTCCAATGTTTTTTTTTCATACTAACAGTATTAGATAAAATGTATTTACTAAGCAAATGTATTTCCTAAGATAGCAAACAAAAAATATAACTATAAAATACGTTCTTTTCTCAATCAAACCAGTAACACAATCCCACCCCTCCCATTCCCTGCCCCCCAAAATACACACACATAACATCTGGGAAGAAGCAGCACAAATATAGACTGTAACGGTAGTAAGATTCATGTGCAGGGAAAACGTGTTGAGACAATTCTCAACTCCAACATTGTAGAGCACTAAAGTCTTCTATCTTCTCATGCATTCCTCTCTGTGGCCCACCTCTCAGTTGCCACTCCTAGCTCTTTCTTGAATCCATGGTCAGCTCTGTTTCCAGGGATCATACTCCTTGAAGTTGCTTCCTTCCTCATGCTAATATTTCTCAGTACACACACCTTTTTACAGTGTATCTTCTCTACTGGACCCTGAGCATCACAAATTCTCCAAGTGCTTGATGGGGCGCCTCCTTCAGGAAGAGTAAATCCATTGACCAACTCCATAGCTGATGGGAGGAGAGAGGAGAAAGAAATCACTTCCTCCCAGAACCCTGCGGGGGTTTCATTACAGGTGCTATGAATCTTGACTCTGTCTTATTATCTAGGAGTTAGTTATTTAATCCTTCGAGGTAGACTAATTTGTTGAGTCTAATTATGTTCCCTTCCTTCTCAATCAGGTGCTTGTACTTTAATGAAGGATGTTATAGAAAAGCTCCTTAACACCTCCTTTAGTCTCCTTCATACCTTGTTGTGAGGTTATAAGAAAAAAACCTTAAAACCCTCTTTACCCTCCCTGTTTCCAAAATTCCCAACTATTTCTACCATGGCATAATTAAGTACAGTATAAAAATGGATATAACCAGTGATAAATGTAATTTTGCAGGTACTGAAAGAGACTAAAGTAGTTTGGCACCATGAGTAGTTGCTCTTGGAGTCATGAAGATCTGGTTGAAATCCTGCATCTGACAATTATTACACTGCATCTTTCTGGTACCGTCAGCTACTGTTGCTGTCTCGCTTATTTTTATTTTATCACTTATTTTTATTATACATATGTATCACTTATGTATCACTTATTTTTATTATACACATATATGTGTATATGTGTACATATATACTTATGTGCATGTTTTCTCTGCAATTAGACTGTAAGCTGCTTGAGGGCAGGAGAGGTTTCATTTGTATCCTTTACAGTGCCTGACATATGATAGGCATCTGATATTTGAATGAATAGTAGTTGTGTGATGATTGGCAAGTCATTTAACTTGTTTGAGCCTTAGACCATTCTTCAAAGTACTCTTGCGGAGAGGTAGCAACCTTTCTTAGTGGAATGAATTCCCACACCTACAAAATAGCAAGCCATTGACATAAAATTCAGAGAATGAATGCTATATTGGGGGTTTTGCTTTTTCAAAATAATCACTACTGTTTTCTGTACTTTTGAACTCTTTGTCCCTGTTGTAGCTTACTAGCTATGTGATCCTGGGCAAGTCACTTAATTATTGTCTGTCTCAATTTCTTCAACTGTAAAATGGGGATAATAACAGCACCTATTTTGCAGAATTGTTATAAGGATCCAATGAGATCGTATTTGTGAAGTGCTTAGCATAAGGCCTTGGTATGTAGTAGGCACTATGTACCTGAATGTTTATTCCTTCCACTTCCCTCTCTCCTCCTTCTTTATAGGAAACTGAACATAAGGGAATGAAGGGATTGAAGAATTTACTTCAGAGTCCTCTCTCCTAGCTTTTTTTTCAGTGACAAATAAATGCAGCCTATCTAATAACTGTTATAATCTGGGCAACAGTATTAACAAGACAGTTCTACAATTAAATGTTAGTCACCTTCCTGCCAAGTTGTACTAAAGAAAGCCAGGCATTACCTTTATGCTGTAAGAAACCACTTCCCCAAACATATAAATGTTTTAGTATATATTTTATTTATATAATAAGGCATTTTACATGCTAAACTGCTCTTTGGTTTCTAATAGCTTATATGTCACTCCTTTCAGTCAGACAAGTAATCTTCTTCAGACCCAATGGTATCTGTTGGCAATGGTTCCACAGAAGGTGTATCTTTGAATCTTACTGAGCTCTCTTCAGAATGCACCGCTGAAAGAGAGCCTTTTGTTGCCCAGATTGTTTTTACAGTACCCCTAAAATTAAGAAAAAAGCAGGAATTAAATCTAAGACTAAGTGATTTTGAATTTATACTTTCTCCTATCTGCCACAAGCTCTTTCATTCATTGTGTGTGTATGTATGCTTATGAATGCATCTCTATGCCTATAAAGATATTTAAATAAAAATGTGGGGATTATAGACTTTAAAATAGAATAGATCTTATAAGGCATCTAGTCCCATCCCCTTGATTTGAATTTAAAGAAACAAATTTAGAGAGATTGTGACTTGCCCCATTTCACCTAGGAAGTAAATGGTAGAGCAGGAATTCGAACTTAGATCCTCCATCTCTAAATGCATCACTCCTCCATTATGCTATACTGCTTTCAGAGGGGGCAGAAATAAAAATATCCACAAACATCTACCTAGTCAAATATTCAGAGAACAAATGTGAGGAAAGCTAAAGAAAACTTAATTAGAAATATTTGTTGTTTAGTTGTTTCATTTTTTTTCAGCTCTTTGTGACCCCATTTGGGGTCTTCTCAGCAAAGAAACTGGAGTGGTTTGCCCTTTTCTTCTTGAGCTTATTTTTCAGATGAGGAAACTGAGGCAAACATGGTAAAGTGCTTTTCCCAAGGTGATACAGCTAGTAAGTATCAGAGGTCAGATTTAAAGTTCTTTGTGGGCAGAGAATATAATGCCTGGTATATTCTAGGTGATTAGCAAATGCTTCTTTACTGACATAATTAATGATCTAACTCTACATTCATAGATAGAGTCACCTTACTGGCAGTTCCCAATACAAGTGAAATCATTGGTCTGGTACAAAAAAGAAAAAGTAGTGCATGTCCTTTGACCCAGCAATACCACTTCTGGAGCTATATCCCAAAGAGATCATAAAAATGGGAAAAAGACCTACATGTACAAACATATTTATAGCAGCTCTTTTTGTGGTGGCCAAGAACTAGAAATTGAGGGGATGCCCATCAGTTGGGGAATGGGTGAACAAGCTGTGGTATATGAATGTAATGAAATACTATTGTGCCATAAGAAATCATAAACAAGCAGACTTCAGAAAAACCTGGGAAGACTTATGTGAACTGATGCTGAGTGAAGTGAGCAGAACCAGAAGAACATTAAACACAGTAACAGCTACGGTGTGCAGTGACTGGATTTGATATACTTAGCCCTTTTCGGCAATGCAAGGACCTAAAACATTTCCAAAGTTCTTATGATGGAAAATGCCATCCACATCTAGAGAAGGAACTATGGAGTCTGAATGCAGAGTGAAGCAGACTGCTTTCTGTCTTTGTGTGTTTTGCTTTTTTTCTCTTTCCCATGGTTCCTCCCATTCATTCTAATTATTTTATACAACATGAC
Source organism: Pseudocheirus occidentalis (assembly GCA_028646575.1). NCBI lineage: Eukaryota > Metazoa > Chordata > Mammalia > Diprotodontia > Pseudocheiridae > Pseudocheirus > Pseudocheirus occidentalis. The sequence continues at coordinate 28,146 of JAQQSW010000227.1, forward strand.
TGATTTTAAAATATGTTTAATAGGAATGTATATGTAGAGCCTATATTAGATTGCATGCCATCTTGGAGAGGGATGAGGGAAGGGAAGGAGAAAAATTTTAAACTTCTGGAACTAAATGTTGAAAACTAAAAATAAATTAACTTAAAAAAAGAAATTTGGGTTAAGTGCTCACATGAAAGAAAGCATATGACCTCTGCTTGGGATGGATTGGACAATGGTAGTAATAAGTGATGAAGAGAAGGCAGACTTGCCCCATTCACAAGCCCACATTTGGCTTGTATTTCTTCCAAGGAGAATAAGGAGAATGATCTATGGTCACTGGGGAATTGAACAAAAATGCTTGACAGTTAAAACTGAAGATAAGTGAGTAAGGATATGTTAAGAAAGTTCCTAGCTCTTATTGATGAGTTAAGGCTAGAAAGTCCTGGTGAAATATATACCTCAGGGTACAGAGGAATCTGAGTATGTAATGGTTCTATTCTAATTTGTGATCTTGAAAAACTATGGAAGACAGTAAAAATGACACAGTACTGGAGGAAGATAAATGTCTTAATTCCCAAAGATGGAGGAAAGAAGAATATTCTAACTATAATTAAGTGAATTTTGTGACCATTTAAAAAAGGGAAGTAGATCATTATGAGAGCCAATGTTGGTTCATTAAAAATAGACCATTCCAGGGTAGACTCATTTCTATTTTTAACTGGTTCCTAGCCTAACAGAACAGAAGAACCCTAGAGATGTGGATGGAAGATAGAACAACTAGATAGCTTTAAGAATTAGTTGAATGGGGGGTGGAGTCAAGACGGCTGCGAGAAGCAGCAAAGCACCGCAGCTTCCACACAACCACCCTAAAAACTCATAAAATGGGACTCTAAACAGATTTTTGATCTCCAAAACTCTCCAAAATATAGAAAACACATCTGTTGCTGCAGGCAGCTCAGCAGGTGGGGCTCTTCACAGCAGTCTGGAAGCCGTGGACAGCCCAGCCTGAAATCTGGCCGGCCAGGTCCCAGGGCATCAGGCAGAGCCGAGTCTATAGGAGAGCAGATTGGCTGCACTGGAGGCACAGTTACCACATTTATCAGGCCAGAAGAAAAAAAGGCTAAGAGAAAGGTCAGTGGATTTTGCTAAATTTGGGGGAGAAGAGCAGTCCGGACAAACTGCTCCCAGGACAAGGAAGCAGTGGGAAGCAGCTGTGGCAGCAGGAATGGCTGAAAGCAGCAGTAGCATCCACTGGGCTGCTTCAGAGCCCCCAGCCTGCAGATAGCAGGGGGACTGAGGCGATCGATCAGGGCCAAGGGCTCTTGCCTTGAGTGGCCTGGATCTGGATTGTGGTCTTGAGTGGTGGTCCTGGGGTGTTCTTTCAGTGAGCCAAAGCTGGGGGGG
>JAQQSW010000227.1:30031-45682 GCA_028646575.1 Pseudocheirus occidentalis
GAGGGCTCTGAAGCAGCCCAGTGGAGGCCGCTGCTGCTTTTAGCCGTTCCTGCTGCTACAGCCGCCTCCCACTGCTTCCTTGCCCTGGGAGCAATTTGGCCGGACCCGCTCTTCTCCTCCCCTGTTAGCAAAATCCACTGACCTTTCTCTTAGCCTTTTTGTCTTCTGGCCTGATAAATGTGGTAACTGTGCCTCCAGTGCAGTGGATCTGCTCTCCTATAGATGCGGCTCCCTGCCCAATGCCCTGGGGCCTGATCGGGTGGGGTTTGTGGCCGGGCTCCCAGACTGCTGTCAAGAGCCCCACCTGCTGAGCTGCCTGTAGTAACAGATGTGCTTTCTATCTTTTGGAGAGTTTTGGAGCTTGAAAATCTGTTTAGAGTCCCATTTTATGAGTTTTTTAGTGTGTTTGTGTGGGAGCTGTGGTGCTTTGCTGCTTCTACGCCGTCATCTTGGCTCTGCCTCCCTTTCCTTCTAATCTTGGTTTCATTGGTTTTGGTTGTACAAAAGCCTTTTAATTTAATATAATAAAATTTACCTCTTGTTTAGTCATATATTCGTCCTCTCCCCATAGATCTTACAGGTAGCTTATTTCTTGCTCTTCTAATTTGCTTGTAGTGTCACCCACCCTTTATATCTAATGCCAAAGATCAATATATAACTTGTAAAAAATTCTGTTTACCTCCTTAGTTTCTTTCTTGTTTATTTTTTGGTTGGATTTATTGAGTTCTGATAGGGATCATTTGAGATCTCCCATTAGTGTGGTTTTTCTGTCTGTTTCTTCCTGTAAGACACTGTAGCACCAATGCAGTATTCACAGTGCTCATGCTCACTATAAATATACCTGCACGGTGCTGAAGTGCAAAATATAACAGACTCTTCACACAGAAGACGGAAGCAAAACATTTATTCTGACACAAGAAAACCAAATCCCTAAACCAGTAAGCCAATTCCATCATATTAAGAAAGAAGTTAATAAGCCACAACAGCACAGAGAGTCGTACCATCCTTTATCCGTCCCACTAATCAATATTTACTTACAGGCCTGACTGACTCCCTGAGATGCTTGTTCTCCTCCTCCCAGTCTACTTAGCTCTGACTTCCAGCTTACTGTGGGTTCTGCTCCATCCTTCAGCACACTTCCCCCATCATAGTCTTCATGTGATTACGTTCAGCCTATTAGGGGGCAGAGTTTTTTTTTTTTTTCTTAAAGCAGGGGAGGTCTTCAAATTCCCTTGGACTTATTAAAGGTCAGGGAAGATCTTGAAATTCCCATTATTATTCCCAGCACTTAATTTCTCCTTTAAGAATTTGGGTGGTATACCACTTGGTGTATATGTATTTAGTATTGATATTGCTTCATTGTCCATGGTACCTTTTAGCAAAATGTAATTTCTTTCCTTATCTTTTAATTGAATCTATTTTTGCTTTTGTTTTGTATGAGATCAGGATTGCTCTCCCTGCTTTTTTTTTTTAACTTAAGGTGAAGCATAATCAATTCTGTTCTAGCAGCTCTTACCTTTACCCTGTGTTTGTCTCTCTGCTCCAAGTGTATTTCTTGTAAACAACATGTTGTAGGATTCTGGCTTTTGATCCACTATGCTATCTACTTCTTTTTTATCAAAGAGTTCATCCCATTCACATAACATTTATGATTATTACCTGTATATTTCCCTGCATCCTATTTCCTGTCCTCTCTCTCATTTCATCCTTTCCCTCCTTACTGGTGTTTGGCTTCTCTCTACCACATTCCTTGTTTTTTAAAATACTGCAATTTTTATTTCCACTATGATTTTCCAAAATAAAATGTTCCCCTTTTTCTGCCCTTTATTTCCAGTCATATATTGTTTAGGAGGAATTGAGGAATATGTAGCCAAAAGTATTCTGTTTGCTGTTACCTTCATTACACTACTTAGAGAGAGGATGGAGGTCATGCCCATCACTAGTCAGTGAAATGTAAACAGGTATTCTCTGGTAGATCTATTGAAGAACTTGGTCAAGAATTATAATGGATTATAATATATAGATAATATGTAGCACATCTTTTACTAGATGACAGTGGATAGAGTGCTGGGTCTGGAGTCAGGAAAACAGCTCTGACACTTACTAGTTGTGTGACCCTGGGCAGGTCACTTTATTCTTTTTGTCTCATATTCCTCAGTTGTAAAATTAGTTGTGGAAGGAAATGGCAAACTACTTCATTATCTCTGTCAAGAAAACTCTAAATATGAAGTTGGACGGTACTGACTGAACAACAACATAATATATAGATAGAATCATAGGTTTATTTATATGTTGAAGTCTCTAAATACATACTTTAAGTTCTTGCACCAACTTGTACCTATTAATTTTGTTGTGTTTTATTACTTTGTTTATCCTTTCCTTCCCTTAACCCTTTATTTTTCATATTCTTTTTTTGGGAGGGGGGATGGTGGTGGGGATACCAACAATACAGTCCTTGGCATTATTGGGTTCTCTCTTCCTCCTCCTGTACTTCTCACCTAAGTTTCCTTCTTTTCAAAAAGGAGGAGACATAAAAACACACACAGATGTATACTCATTTCATTTAGATGATATATCATCAATGCAATACTGGTAGCAGCCTCTATGAATATGCATGCACATTTCCTGGTAAAATTCTCAAAATATAAATAATTCTCTTCTTCAAAGGCAAAACTAAAATATTTATTCAGATTCCAGAAAGCCAGTTCCACCATGCTATCAAACAAGTTTATACACATCACCAATCCAGAGAGTGCCAACATCCCTAAGCCTTCACTCTGTTAGGCCTCCAGACAAATAAGCTCTCCTAGGCAAGATTCCTCTCTCTCTCTCTCTCTCTCTCTCTCTCTCTCTCTCTGTCTCTCTCTCTCTCTCTCTCACACTCTCTGTTTCTCTGACTCTCTCTCTCTCTCTCTGACTCTCTCTCTCTCTCTGACTCTCTCTCTCTCTGACTCTCTCACTCATTATAGCTGCTCTACCTCAATCCTGCTCACACTCTCTCTTCCTGCTCCACCCATTTATCAAGCTCTTCCCACCATGGACTCCATGTGACTCAGGTTCCATCACAGCAGTCACATGGGTCCAAGCTCAAAACAGGTCACATAGACCTATTACTGGGCAGATAACATCCTCCCATTCCATTAACATTACAGATGAATACATAGGAAGGTGAATATTAAACAAAATATTTTATTATTTAGATGGGAAAAGATTTGATTGAAAGTCAGCCTTAGTTGCCTACTATGTGTAATGTATTATGCTATATACATTAGGGATTTAAAATATATTCTTTTCAGTGATTTCAAAACAAAGCCTTAGTCCCTATGTAGTTTACTTTCTTCTAGAGAACTCATGTCAGACATATTTGGTAAGCTGAGGAAAGAGAATGTTTAGGCAGCAAAGGAAAGTCATATTATCTCAAAGGTGAGCTAAGGAATTTCATTAATTCTTATGTGATCAATTATTACCTCTTTGCAAATGACTTTCAAATATGTATACTTTGCTCTAGACTCAGCCCCTATGTAGTTTACTCCATGTTAGAGAACTTGTGTCAGAAAAAATTGATAAATAGATTGAGGAAAACGAATGTAAAGGTAGTAAAGAAATGTTGTATGATCTCAGATATGGTTTAAGGAATACCATCAGTTCTCAAGGAATCAGTTATCATTTCTTTGCAAATGACTTTTAAACATGTATATCTAACCCTCTACTTTCATTTGAGATTCAGTCCCACATCATGACTTGCTTTTTTGATTTATCAAACTGAGTGTTCTACAAGCAACTCAAATGCAACATGTCCAAAACTCTTTCCATCCCAAACTCACCAGGATTTGCTTTCTTATCCCACCAGGGGCCACTGTTGTTTTAATCACCCAGTTTTGTAACCTCTGTGTCATTCTCAATTTATTTTTCTCTCTCATTGTGCTCACTGATGTCAAATCAATTGCCAAATATGTCATTTCCATCTACATCATCAATTGAATATGTCCTTTTTTTTCTACTCATTCAGCTACCACCTGATTTTAGGTTCTCATCTGGATAATTGCAAATAGTTTTCTAATTCATATTTTAGCCTCTCATTACCTTTTGCCTAGGTTATTATGATAGTCCTTTAATTCATTTCCATGCCTCATGTCATTTCCCTTTCCAATATCATCCTCTTCAGAGCCTTCAAAGTGATTTTCCTAAAACACAGATGTGATTATTTTGTTGCTGTTTGTGTTGTGCAGAGAATAAGAACGAGATGTGACCTGTGTTAAAGGTAAATTTAGCTGTGGATTTATTTATTAAGCGTGCAATCACCCAGAGTGTATACTAAAATTGGGTACTGTCCATTGAAGGTACAGGCATTGTTTGAAAAGGCTAAAACCACAAAAAACACAATCAGGGAGGGGAGCTAGCAGAAGCAATGATGTACAGAACCTAAGAACAGCCATTGGTTAGATCTGTAGCTCAGAACTAATTTGGGAATATGGCGCAAGGGTAAAAGGGTGCAACCTTCCTGTGACATGGTCGTCCCTCCTAGAACAGGGTAGATGGCACAGGGTGGAGGGTCATTGGGTAAGGGGAACTAGAAGTCCCCAGAACAGGCCAGGGTCATGTTCTGGGCGAAAGGTTTGGGGACCCTGCTTGGTCAGTGGAACAGAACAGGGTGGTCTCTACATAAGATAGTTTTGCACCATAACCCTATGCTGAACCTTGAACACTATGCTGATTCAGGGAGAATATACAGTAATGCTGGATACAAGAAGGAGGGGGTTAGGGTACTATGCCTTGGGCAATACCTAGGACTGTGCCTTAAGCTGTTTCAAGCTATTATAGGGTGTAAGATAGAGACAAAGACAAGAATATAAAGGTGCTTCCTGGTGGGCCACAAATTAGGTGGTGTGTAGTGACCTGGGATTTCTGTACAACATATACAGTAAATCACAGTGGTTGCCTGTTAACTCTTACATCAAATATAAACTCTTTCTATCTTTATAAACTCTCTTTATAGCTTGGTTCTTGCCTACCTTTCTAATCTCACAATTACTCCCTCCTATTCCTCCATATTCCCTTCAGCTGTCTTAGCCTACTTGCTATTGCTCACACATAATACTTGCATTTTCTTTCTCTAATCCTGTATACAAGCTGTGTTCCCTACTTGGAATACTCTTCCTCCTTAACTACTTCTTGTAATTCTTGGTTTCTTTCCAGATTCAGGTCATGTACAACCTCCTGCAGAAGATTCTCCTCCTCTTCTCCCAGCTTCTATGCTTTTCCCTTGAAGGTTACCATATATATATATATATATAAAATCTTGTATATCATGATTTAAGAAAATGTCTTCCATGTTATAAAGTGAACACTTTGAGGACTGTTTTACTTTTGCCTTTGTCTCCCCAGCATTTAGAACAATGCCTGGTATGTCCAAAACACAATAGACACTTAATAGTTGTTCATTGTTGAGAAAATATCTGTGTAATTTAGGGACAGAGGGAAGGAAAGAGAATAAACACACAATACCTATTATATACCCTGCACTGTACTAAGTGGTGTTGTTTTTTTCAAATACAAATAGCATTTCATTTGATCTTCACAGCAGCTCTGAGGTAGATTCTATTATTATCCTTTACACTTGAGGAAAGTGAGACAGAATGTAAGTGACCTGCCCAAGGTTGCTCAGTAAGTGCTTAAGGCTATATTCAAACATAAAGGTTTATGGCAGACTCAGTATTCTATCTACTGTCACCACCTGATTCTTGAGAACCAGGGAACCCCATGTTGAGGAAACTATCTCTACCCAATGCAGACTGCCACTTTCTATACAACTTAGGGTTTTGAGAGTTGACTGGAGCACTAAGAGTGTATGCTTCTTTTACCAAACTGTTAATTTTCTCTTGATAATCTTCTCGCGTCATTCCCTCCCGTCCCCTCTTTTAAGATTATCAGACCATTAACAGAATGACATCTTAAACCTTTTGCCTAGTTAGACTGATGATGATAATTGCCCTCTCAGGGGACACATGTATAATCTCATATCAGAATGTAAACATTTTAGCCCCTTATGATTGTTTACTTGTATTTGTCTTTTTATGTTTTTCTTGACTCCTGTGTTTGTTCTTTAAAGTTTCCATGAAACTCAAGGGTATTTTTTTTTTTTGTATCAGAAATCCTTAGATTTCTTAGATCCTTGGATATCCTAATGGTCCCTTTCCCCTTCATAACCAGTTTTGTTGGGTAAGTTATTCTTGGTTATGAGCCTATGTCTTTTGCCTTTTGGAATATTGTATTCTAAATTTTTCTGTCCTTAATAGTGGTGGAACCCAAGTAGATTGGAGTTGTTTCTATTCTATATTGGCAGCCAGAGATGTTCTGTGGGTCTTGATTTACTAAAGACAGTTTTTGCTTCATATAAATTTGGATTGTGCAAATTTGACATGTTTTGAATTCTGGTGGTTCTAAATTTTTCCTTTTTTGGGGAAGAGATTGTTGTTGTTGGAGTAGTATGGTAAGATGTGCTAAAATGTTATAGGAGCCTACCTCATAATTTGACCTAATGTCGATATGAAAGAGAAGTCTGTGTTACAAGATTAAAAAAGGAAAAGTTCTGTTATTAGAGTATTTCTGAATTATTTTCATTCAGTTACATGAAGTTCTTTTATGCTAAAATTATGTTTTATCCAAAGGTGTATTTGTGTGTGATAAAAGCTTTGTTCATAGATTTTTTCCTTTGAATTAATTGAAAAAAATGTGTATTTCTTTTTCTTAATTTAAATGTTATAATTAAAAATAAGATTTTAAATAATCACACTGTAAAGAAAAAATTACTATTTTAATGTGTTACTTATAGATTTCCTAGAATTGTTCAATGAAGTGTCATTTAAAAGTAATTTCCAATTTTTATAAAAGCTAAATTTTGTAAAGAATTGTTGAGTGCAAACTACTAAGTATTTTTCAATAGTATACCTATTTTCATATAGCAAAACAAAAACTGAATGACTTGGTTGATTGGTAATGAGAAATGAAACTTTTTACCTCATGATTAGCTATGTAGCTCACAATTCTCGCTATGTAGAAATTAGAAAATCATTGACCACTTGACAACTATTTAGTGACCTATATTTTATGGAATAAATCTTTGGCTTTGGCCCAGTTTCTAGTGGGCAGATGTTCTCTTCACATTTTTTATCCATGTCCTAATTATCAAATGACCATACATACAGAGATAGATGGGCTCAAAGAAGCCTCTGAGGTCTTATTTGCCTTTATTTCTAAGATTTTATAATCAGAAATGCTTTTACCCCTGAAGGAAGTCAGTTTAGACCAATAATAAGATGTATCTGATGGTCTTTGTAGAGGAACTCCTATTTTTTGTTTCTTGTCCTAAAGTTACTTACAGACAAACTGAGATTTTGTTTTTCTTACTGATGAAGCAGTGGACATTTCTGCTATATTTAGATTAACTTTATAAGAAATAAATATTTATTATTAGAATTTTGATTTAGGAAAAATGTTTTGGGCAAAATAGTGTGACACATTTGTTTATTTTTCCCTCCTAACTTCCTTTAGTTGGGTCACTGAAGATACTGTTAACACCTGCTCATTTGAACCAAGGTTTTCAGGCTTAAAAATCTTCTCTCAAATTTATTTTTTGTCACCATTTAAAATTTTCCCAATGTTTTTTTAAAAAGTTGTTAAGCTCAAAAAGCTAATCAAATTCTTTAATAGAGGTAATTAGGCAATTACTTATTTCTGTTTTTTCAAGGCATAATCCTACTTGATTATTTAATTGCAGTCTTTAAAAAAAAGCAACCAATCCCCCATACCCCCTTTATATTTTGAAACTCAGTAAGGAACTTAAATTAAAATTATTTAAGGTAATGAAAATTGTCTTGTAGCATAGAGTTTTAAGAACCTCAAAAGTCATCTAGTCTTACCTCTTCATTTTATAGATGAGAAAATGGAAACCCAGAGGATGTATAGCTAATAAATAAAAAAGGCAGAATTTGATCCCAAATCCTCTTGACTTCAGAACTAAGGTGTTTTCCATGATGTTGCACTGCTCTTTATTGTCTTTCTTACTAAATATGAATTTAATGGGATATACTTCTTTCAGTACTCTTTTCTGAGATACCACATCACCTTCTCTTCCTTTTCCCGTCATATCTTTATTTTGATCATCTTTGCTGATTTGACAGGTCTGATGTGAAACTTCAGTGGTGTTTTATTTTGCATTTATCTCAGAGAATACTAGTATCTCTGATGTGAGGGCTGCCAAAGCCTTTTCAGAGCCGTGTTTCATTTTTGGTGTTCAACTGATTCACCCAGTTCTTCCCTGTGCCTCCAAAAAGCAGTAGTATGCACAAAGACTGGCCATACTGTGGTAAACTATTGGGGGAGATGGACTAAACCAGCTTGAGAGTAACTGAAGGGTCTCAAATCCTCCAAAAAAGAAAAACAACATCATGGTCAGCTGCCACACTAATGGGAGACATTTAACTTGAAAAGATTACAAGCCAAGACTAAAGTGTAGAGAAAGTTGGTATATGATTTTTTTGTTCACAGATGATTTTGTACACTCATTGCAACCTCTGAAGCTAAGATTCAGTAGAGTATGAATTGATGTGTTGCTGCTTGTGCTAATTTTGGCCTAACAGTTAACACCAAGAAAACACAAATTCTCTACCAGCCAGCACTATATCATCCATATCCTTGGTTATAGCCAATGGTGAAATTTTTTGAAATGGTGAAGTTGTGGGTAAATTAATTTACCCTGGCAATATAGATGATGAGGTTGACATATGCATTGCCAGACCTAGTTCAGTGATTGGGAGACTCTGAAGGAAAGTGTGTGAGGGAAGAAATATTAGACGGCCTACCAAACTGAAGATGTACAGAGCAGTTGTGCTGACCTCATTGTTGTATGCCTATGAAACCTGGAAAGTTTATCCATGTCATGTCAGGAAACTGAATTGTTTCCATTTGAATTGTCTTAGGAAGATTCTGAAGATCAACTGGCAAAATAGTTTAACTGCTAAGCATTTAAATTCTGTTTCAGAGAGCACAGCTTTCATGGGTTGGCCACTTTTTGAATACCAAATGTATCTTTGCCTAAAAGACTATTTTATGGAGAACTCATGCAGGGCAAGTGTTCACATGGTAATCAGAAGCAATGATACAATGGTACTCTCAGAGTCTCTCTGGAGAATTTTGGAATTGATTGTGAGACATGGGAGATACTGACCAGGCACTGCCCAGCATGGCATGTCTATACCAAACAAGGTGATGTGTTCTATGAGTGAAGCAGAATTGCAGTAGCTCAAAAGAAATGTGAGGTGCAGAAATTTAGAAATCTCCACTCCAAATGTAAATATGGACTATTTTTACCCAATTTATGATGGATCTTCTGAGCCCATATTAGTCTGATCAACCACAGTTGGATACATTGTACCTTCACTCCAACATAGTGGTGTCATTTTGGTCCTCTTTGAGAACAAAGGACACAACCAACCAACAACCGACATGAATTAGTTCTTGGGTCAGCTGTCGTACAAAATTGGAGCTTTGGGTTGTTCTGTTTTTATGAGTTAGGAGGCCTGTTTTAACCTGTAATCACTTTGCTACTTCAGTGTCTTTTGCTGGGAATTCTCCACTTAGATTCTCCAATCCATACTGACTGATAATGCATGACCATTTCTTTGTTATTCAGTTTCCATGGTTTGGGGTTTGTGAAAACTCTTATATTATTTGCCTTCTAAGCCAAGGCTTTCAGAATTCTCCAATGTGTTTTGATAATCTCTTCTCTCTCTCACTTAACTCTTCTGAGGAGGGGAGTTGTGGCTCTAGAACAAAAAGGTATCAAAGGCAAAAAAGTGTTATTAAAGCATTTACACTGTATCTAGATAAACATATAAAGATTCACACTTATGCAAGCAGACTATCTTAATATAGACATTTCTTTCCACTTGAAATTTTTTCATACAAAAGCTTGATAATACAGTAACAATGTTTGAAATCATAAAACCATGCTGATTAAGTCCACTACTACATATGTATGTTATAAAATCTCAACTGACTCCTTGCCTACAGAAAGGGAATTCTTTTAGATAATTCTTTTATTGTGTTCTAGGTCTCCCTTCCTCCTTCTCCCTTTCTCTCTCCCTCCCTCTATATCTTTCTGGGTTTCTCCCTCTCCTTCTCCTTTTCTCTTTCTTTTTCCCCTCCCTTTCCTGATTGATTCACTATTCCATTCATTGCAGTGGCTTTTTCAAACCTTTTCACCCTTTTTCATATTTTACAGCCAAGAACTGTGCCTATTTTTTTCTTTTTATATTCTATTTATAGTTTATATTTTATTTTCAGTCACAAGCTTTCTGACTTTTCTAATTCCTCCACTCCAGCTGACAAAGAAACAGAAAACTAAACTCCTATTATAAACATATAATAAAGTAAAATAAATGTTCAAATTAACTACAAACTATAAGTCTTATTCTTCATTCTGATTCTTTCATCTGTCAGGAGGTGAGTAGCATGTTCATCATTAGTCCTCTGTAATTGTGTTTGGTTGTTATGCCAATTGGCCTGCCTAAGTCTGTGAAAGTTATATGTCTTTTTAATGCTGTTATCAATAATGATCCGTTGGTTCTTCTTACTTCGCTCTGCATCAGTTCATGTAAGTTTTTCCATACTATTGAATTGTAAGACATTATGAAGATGATAGTTTCAGAAAACTGAAAATGTTCCTGATAATATTCCATCATATTTATATACTATAACTTGATTAAGCTTTCCCCTTTTGATGAGCACCTCTTCCAGTTTCCAGTGTTTTTGCTACCTCAAAAAGATCTGTAAATGTTTTTATACATTCTTAGAGTTTGATTTTCTTAGGACTAATAGCTCCCTTATTCTACCTTCCTTTTAATCAGTATTCTCTTTCTTTATTATTTTCCTGTTGAGTGAGATTGTGTTTGTTTGTATATTCTATCTTTTGATCACTTCAAAGGAGAAAGAAAGAATTTCAAGTATCTACTGTTTTCCCACACCCTTTCCTTCTTGTATATATAGATGTCTACTTGCGAGATAATTTCCTATAACTTTCCTCTCTTTTCCTCCTCAGTGTATTTTTTTTATTATTTATTTTCCTTTATATTCCTTTCTGATCATCCACATAGTAGAACCACTCTTAGTCCTTCTGTCTAATTGGGCTCCCTCTATGAGCCCTGATGATAGGTGTCTGAGAGGATACCAGGTATAATCCATCTCCCCATTTTAGAATGTAAGCCATCTTGTTTCATCCTCTGGTTGTGTTTATCTTTTTGTAAATTTTCTCTTGACTCCTGTGTTTGCAGTTCAGTTTTTTTATGTAGCTCAGTTTTCTGTTTAGGAAGTCCTCCTTTTCATTTAAAGGTCCATTTTTTTTCCCATGTAGAATTATACTCAATTTATATTCTTGGCCTTCTGAAATATCTTAATTCTAAGTTCTTTCCTCCTTTATTGTGGTGACTGCTAAATCATGTATGATCTTGGCTATAGCTTCTTGGTACTTGAATTCTTTCTTTTTTGGCTTCTTACAGTATTTGTTCTTTGACCTGGAAACACTGGATTTTGGCTTTCATATTCATGGGCATTTTCATTTTGAGATTTCTTTCAGGAAATGATCAGTGTATTCTTTCTGCTTATACTTTGTCCTTTGGACCTAAGATATCTGGGCAGTTTAAAGATTTCTTGAAATCATGTCTAGCTTCTTTTCTAGGCATGTCTTCCAGTTTATTTAATGATTCTTATATTTTTCTCTTTGATCTCTTTTCAAAGTCATTAAGTCATTAATTTTTTTTGTTTTACATCTTAAGTTTTAAAAAAATCTTTCCATTTTAAAAATATTTCTTTTTTCTCATTAAAATCTTTGGCTTCTATTTGATCCATTTTGATTTTCAGCTGCAGGAATACACTTGTGCCAAGCTTTTAATTCCCTTTTGAATTTTTCTTCAACAGCTCATTTTGTTTCTATTCCCCCCCGCCCAAGCTTTATAATGTCTTTCATTAAAAACAATTTTAACTAAAAAAAAAAAAACAACTTTTGCTGCACCCAGAATTCTGGTTGAATCTATCCCCAAGTTATGTTTTCCTTTGAGACTTTTAGTTTGTAGATGTTTTGGAATCATTCTCTTCTTCTGGGTTTTATCTTGAGGGTTTTTGTCACTATAAGGCTTTTAATGTTTGGATTCTTCTTTTTGTTTGCCCATTCTGCCAGACTTTGTACAGTTCTGGAGGAAATATCTTGGCTGACCCTGTGTCTTTCAGGTTCATGCTGCTTTTTTTCTTGGGTATTGCACTTTATATTATTCAAGGATCTCAGGGAGAGTTCATTTAGGCTAGGGACTTAAAAACTTTCAGTGCTTGCCCTGATCAGGACAAGTCTGATTGCTGTCCACCTTGTCTGAACTGTTGCCTGAACTAAGTTCCTGATCTTACTTTGAGTCTGAGCACCAAACCTGTGGGCTCGCAAGCTTTGGAATTTCAGTACAATGCTATTGGTCTCAATCATTATAGCCAGTTGGAAATCTATGCTGGTTCAGAGTGCCTTTTTTTGGACTTGAATTCTTGCTCTGGTTTTTCATCTACAAATTTGACTAAGTCAAGTTGGAACTGAGACCATACCTTCTTCTTGGAGTCTGAGCCACATAGTTGCTGCTTGCTCCTGAAATTTTCCTTGCTCAATACACAGTCTAAGGCCTGCTAACCTGGAATATTACCATTGGTCAGAGATTCCTTACCCTCCCATTTCATCCTAGAACTAGGCAGTAAGTGACAGAGCTGCTGTTTGGCACCAATTTCTGCATGTTCCCCAAGGTTGTAGTGCATAGATAAGGATTTGGGACCTTATCTGCCCCCAGTTAAATGGCCTTATTCTTTCAGTCCCTTGGTACTAGAATGCTTGATATGACATATTCCTACCTAGATATGTATCTTTAATGTCTATAGATTTTTCTGTCTGCCTATGATAGCCTGAGCTGGAAAAGTGATTCACTGTGGCCTTTTCTTTAACTTTATAATTAGCATTTGGCTTAGTTCATCTTTTAGATCTATTTGGAGGAATTGTGGGTTATTTCACCATCTTGGCCATTGTTTCATATATCATGAAAAATTGAGTCCGTTCATCAAGAAGTCTTTTTTCCCTTCTCATCTCACATCACTGAGATGCCTTTGCTACTATCTTCTTCATCCTCGTCTCACATGAAGAGATGGCCTTTCTTTTGCAATAAAAACATTTTCATGCACAAGTGATCCCATTCTGTTCTCTCATCTACAAAGATTGTTCCCTCTATTATTCCTACTCTCACTTCCAATCTTATACTATGTACTGAATACTTTCCAGATACCTACATGCATAACTTTGTCTCCCTCATTGTCAAAGCATCCATTTGATCCCTGCTATTTTCCTATATTTTTCCTACCATTCTTGGCTAAATTTTAAGAAGTCTATGATGAATGCTTTTGCTTTATTTCACCCTCTTCCTGACTCTGCAGTTTAATTCTGACCTCATCAATTAAGCAAAACTGCTTTCTCCAAAGTTACCAATCATCTCTTAATTGCCAAATCAAATGACATTTTTCTCAGTCCTTATACTTCTTGACTTCTCCATAGCCTCTGACAGTGTCCATCACCCTCTTATGCTTGATATTCTTTTCTCTCTTGATTTTCATGATACTATTTTCTCTTGGTTCTTCCTCTATCTTCTCTTCCTTAGGCTCCTTTGCTAGATCTTCATCCAAGTTACTCTCATTAACCTTGTATATAACTTTAACGCTCTGTCTTGCACTCATTTATCTATTTTTTCACTTGGTGATTGCATTTTATATTTCTGTCCCTAGGATTTAACTGTTCCTCAGACAAGAATAGGCACTTAATAACTGTTTATTGAGTGGCTGCATTTTAACTGACTGTCCCCCTATGCCATGAACTTTCTTCCTCTTTATCTCAGCTCCCTGCCTTCTGTGGCTTCTTTCACATCTTTGCTAAAGTCCCACCTTTTGCAAGAATCCTTTCCTAGTCCACTTTAATCTTCATGCCTTCCCTCTGACATTGTAATTCATATGTCTTCCTCTGCATTATTCTTATGTTTTCCCCTGTTTCTCTGAGCTCGTAATATTGATTATTCCTTATGGTCACACCAGTAGCATTTTACTGTATTCACAATTTGTTTAGCCTTTCTCTACATGATGGATACTTCCTTTATTTCAAGTTCTTTGCTATTAAAAAAAAAAAGGTGCTGCAGTGAATATTTTAGCTTAGGTTTCTGCTTAAGTCCCACTTTCTGCAAGAAGCCCTCCTTCATTTTAGTGCCTTCCCTCTGAAATTATCTCCAGTTTATCTTGCATGTTTTCTGTGTACTTTTTAAAAGTATTATTTTGTATTCCCCCCCTTAGACTTTGAAGTTGAAAGTGGGAATTTTTTTTCGTCTTTTATTTATGCACTTAACTCTCAGTGCCTTTCACTTATTATATGCTTAATAAATACTATTTGAATTGTTGACTTCACAGTTACTAACTGTTTGAGGTCTTCCTGCCTGCCAAGTTTGGCTTTTTATACCACAGTTCTCATCTTTTAGTGATGTCTTTCAGTTAGAGGATCAACAGTAATGGTTGATTTAGCACTCATTTCAGTGTAATTCATTCTCAATATTCAGAAGAAAAATCTACATTCTCTAGCTTAGCATTCAAAACTCTTCACAGTGTTCAATTTGTTTGGCTTGCTCCTTTCTCTCTGTTCACTACCAGGACTACTATACTGTATCACTCCGTTCACTAACTTTGTACATGTTACATTTCTAGAAGCATCACAGTGCTAGAAAGTTGATTAGACCTGAGTAAGGAAAATCTGAGGGAAAAAAAAATCCTTCCCCAGATACTAGGTGGGTGACCATGGAGATGTGATTTAATGTGCCTCAGTTTCCTAATGTATAAAATGAGGAGGCTGAGTTTTATGACTGCCAAGATTCCTTCTAGCTCTAAATTGATTATATTTGATGCAAAGATTTTTATTGCCAGTCAGTAGTTTCCTTTCTTATAGTTTCTATGTTGATTTTGTTGTTGTTGTTACAAAACCTTTTTTGTTGTTGTTTTTGAATTTTTTATTTTGTTTGTTTATGATTGCCATCGTATGTGTTTTGGTTAAAAATTTTCCTCACAATTTTGAAGATTTGTATTCCCTTAACCTATCCTCATGTAAGAAAAGTTTCATAAGTTACTATTATCGATTTTCCATATTGGCATGTAAATAATGGAAATTTGACCGGTTCCCTATGATTTCTTTCCCATGTTTACCTTCTCATGCTTCTTGTGTTTGATTGTCAAATTTTCTGTTCAGCTCTGGTTTTTTCAGCAAGAATGATTGAAAGTCCTCCACCTCATTGAATGATCATATTTTCCCCTGGAATAATATGCTCAATTTTGCTGGGTAGTTGATTCTTGGTTTTAATCCCAGCTCCCTTAATCTTTGAAATGTCGTATTCAAGGCCCTTCAACCCCTCAGTGTAGAATCTGCCAGATCCTGGGTTATCCTGATAGTGCTCCACAGTATTCAAATGGTTTTCTCTTGGAAGCCTGTAGTATTTACTCCTTTAACTGGGTATTCTGGAACCTGGCAATAACATTTCTAGGAGTTTTCTT
>JAQQSW010000227.1:46182-64783 GCA_028646575.1 Pseudocheirus occidentalis
ACTGTGTTGTCTTCCTCCCATTCCATGCTTTGATCCTTTTTGTCCCCAAAAAAGCAATCTAAAGTTGGATTGCTGAGCTTTCTTTGCTTCCTTTGCCTGCTCATGTTGCCAGTCAGTTACTTGATTTTTGGACTCAGTAGAACTCTGCTTCCAGAAGGGAGCACTCTGTCCCAAATCGCTGGGGTTTTTACAGCTGCCGCAGTCTCTGCAGCCCCCACCAGCTTTGGCTCACTTTGGTGGTACCACCACCCAAGACCATGATCCCGATTCCAGGCAGCTCAAGGCAAGAGCACTTAGCCACTGAATGATCACTTGTTCCCCCCCTGCAATGTGCAGGCTGTGAGCTCTGAAGCAGCCACTTGGAGGCAGCTGCAGGGCCACAGCTTCAGTCTGCTTCTAGCTCTGGAGGCAGTCAGTTGAACCTTGTCCCCAAAATTTAGTGAAGTTCCACTGAGCTTTTCTAACTTTTTCCTTGGCTTTTATGGGTTGTTAATTCTGGAAACTGCCACAGTTGCCGGTGATCCACTCTCCTGATAGCTCCAGCTGGGGCTTTTCCTGGTCAACCCTGGGCTAAAATTGTATGGGGCTGGACTTTGCTCCCAGCGTGCTGCGATGAGCCCTTTCTGTCCATCTGCCAGGCTGCCTTCAGCGGGAGCCTTGTTTGTCATTTAAGAGTTCTAGAGCTCTAAAATTTGTTTAGAGTCATATTTCATAGGTATTTGAGGTGGTCATGATGGGAGCCACAGAGTTCTCCTGCTTCTATGCTGTCATCTTGACTCCTATTTTCTAATTTTTATGGCATATCTGTGACCCTTTAAGTCTGTTACTACTAGCATTCAAGTGACATGATCATGATATGTGATAACACCATTTTTTTTTCCAAAACATTTTCAGTCTTCCTTAAAAATTGATTTCTCAGTCATTTTCAATTATTACCTCTAATGTGGATTTCTTTTTTGCATATATTTTTAAAAAATTAGTTATTTTAAGTATATTTTCATTTGTTAATATCGTATATCTGGAGCTGATATGATGATTTCATTTTTATCTATTAAAAGACTAGACCAGTGTAGCATCCCTGGAAAATGTTTTATTATTTGTGTTTTTGCTCTCTTTTCAGTGTCATATAGTTTTTTAAAAATAGTTTTAAAAATCATTTTTGAAAATTATTCAGGTAACTTTTGGAAACACTGAAATTTAAGTCATTGTTTTACTTTATTCTCTTTGTCAGGCACAGCCAGTTGGAAATTGTGATTTCAACACTAGATTGCAGTGTATTGAAAAAGAAATAATAAATCCTCGGCATGAAAAAATGAAGAATGGACTCATTGACAAAACACAAGAACCATTTAGTGTTAGGCACAAACCATTTTTTGACATCTCTACTTCAAGAAAGGTAAATGTGATTGTGAAAAAACCTTTTGTTTTTTTGATTTGCCTACCAGAAATAGAAGGCAGTGTTCTCTTTTCTATTTATTACATTGATTAATCAGTTTGAAAAGAGCTAGAACTGACCTGAAAAGGCAAGTATTATACTCGTTGTTGTGTGTGTGTGTGTGTGTTTTTTTTTTTAAATGTG
This sequence comes from Pseudocheirus occidentalis, assembly GCA_028646575.1. NCBI lineage: Eukaryota > Metazoa > Chordata > Mammalia > Diprotodontia > Pseudocheiridae > Pseudocheirus > Pseudocheirus occidentalis. Next base: position 47,762 of record JAQQSW010000227.1, read on the forward strand.
CTCCTTTGTCTTTCTGGGAAACTGCTTTCTTCATTTCAAAGCCCTTCCTCTGTCTTTTCTAACATTATGATAAGAAAGCATTCATGGGGTGGCTAGGTGGCACAGTGAATAGAGCACCAGCCCTGGAGTCAGGAGGGCCCGAGTTCAAACCTGATCTTAGACACTTGACACCTTTACTAGCCATGTGACCTTAAGCAAGTCACTTAACCCCAATTGCCCAGCCACACACACACACACACACACAAAAAGCATTCATGCTAGGGAGAACTAATAGTATAAATTTTCTTTTATTAGGTCATTTTCCTACTCAGTAACCTACAGTTTTGCATATTCTATCATTCTGAACTTATTGTTTAGGAATCTATTTCAATTATCTCCTTTTTCATTATACTATTTAATATTTAGAGCATTTTTTTGAAGTAAAGGTATTAAATTTGCAATATTTTTCACGTAGCATTATTTTTTCATTGGTGTTTTGATCAACAGTATTAACTTATACTATAAAGCTGTAATGTCCTTTTCTCCATTCACTTCACTAACCCATTTCCCTTTTAGATACCACCTAAAAACTGACTTCTCTAAGAAGCAATTTATAATTGACCTCACCAACATTTCTTTCTTCACTTGACTTCTTCAACATTTTTGTCATATCTCATTTAGAACTACAGTGAATTTTTTTTCTTTTTCAAAATATCTGTAATCTCATTTTGTAAATAGTTCTTCCTGTAGCATATTTACTTCTGTATTGTAGATTGTAGCATAATTATTTCTCATCCTTTGTCACTCAGAACCGTTTTATTTCATAAATTCTTCAGGGAGGGTCTACCCAGCATTTATGCAGGAGGTGATTTTGTAGCACCAGTGCAATATTCACAGTTCTGATGGTGACTGTGAATATGCTGGTATAACACTCAATTGCAAAATATAACAGACTCCCCCTATAGAAGACAGTCCAGTAGCAGGATTTGTGTTCTGAGGCAGTGGGGAGATGCTACTGTTCCTGAGACTCTTGGATTTATGTATGCATCTGTAGCCCTTGGTAGACAGTTGTTGTTAGTGGTTGAAGAAATGGTGGACCCCTTCTCTATTGTTCTCAATGACCACTCTGAGGGCCATACTGGAAAAAGGATAATTGGTTTGAGGAGTATGGCACTTGCCTGCATTCTTCAATTCTGAGTCCTGAACTAATATCCATTGATATTTGAGGGGAGGTGTTAGTCAAGGTGGTGGCAGTAGGTTAGCCTGTCTGTCATACCACCTCAACAACCTGACTGAAGATAACACCTTAAAAAACAGATTTACTCAAATTGCAAAGGAGGCCCAAAAAAACCAGTGAGGAGAAGAATGCCTTAAAAAGTCAAATTTGCCAGATGGAAAAAGAATCTCAAAAGCTCACTGAAGAGAATAATTCCTTCAGAATTAGAGTGGGGCAAATGGAAGCAAATGACTTTATGAGAAATTAAGATACTATTATACAGATCCAAACAAATGAAAAAATAGAAGGCAATATGAAATATCTCATTGAAAAACCACTGACCTGGAAAATAGATCCAGGAGATACAATTTAAAAATTATTGGACTAGCTGAAAGCCAAGATCAAAAAAAGAATCTTGAAATCATCCTTCGAGAAATTCTCAGGAAAAATTGCCCTGATATTTTAGAACCGGAAGGCAAAATAGAACTTGAAAGAATTCACCGATCACCTCTTCAAAAAGATCCCCAAAAGAAAACTCCTAGGAATGTTATAGCCAGGTCCTGCAGTTCCCAGGTCTAGGAGAAAATATTACAGGCTGCCAGGAGGAAACAATTTGAATACCGTGGAAACAAATTAAGATAACCCAGGATCTAGCAGTTTCTACATTGAAGGATGGAAGGGCCTGGAATATGATATTCCGGAGATCGAAGAAGCTAGGATTAAAACCAAGAATCACCTACCTAGCAAAATGAAGTATAATGTTTCAGGTGAAAATATGGTCATTCAATGAGGTGGAGGACTTTCAAGCATCCTTGATGAAAAAACTAGAACTGAATAGAAAATTTACCTTTCAAATACTAGAAGCATGAGATGGTAAACATGGAAAAGAAATCATAAGGAACTTTACAGTGTTAAAGTATTTACATGCCAACATGGAAAAACAATAATTGTAACCTATTAAACTTTTCTCAGTATGAGGATAGGTGAAGAGAATATAAATGTGTGTGTGTGTGTGTGTGTGTGTGTATACATACACATATGTCTGTAGAGGAGGGTATATATGTGTATGAATATATATGTGAGTGTGTGTATATATGTGTAAATAGACAGAGGGCATAGGATCAATTGAATAGGAAGGGATATTTTTAAAGGTGAAATTGTGAGGTGGGAGAGGAATATAATGAGAGGAGACAGGGAGAAAATGGGGTTAATCATCTCATAGAAGAGGCAAAAGGAAACTGTTACAATGGAGGAGAAGAAGAGGAAGACAAAAGGGAAAGCGTCAACCTTACTCTCATTGAATTTGGCTTAGGGAGGGAATGACATACACTCTAATTTGGGTATCTTGCTGTGCAGGAGAGTAGGGGGGATGATGGAGGGGAGGGCATGTTAGAGGGGAGGATTGTTAAAGCATGTACTTTTGTAAAGAGACAGGGACAAAGTAGAGAATAGAAGTGGGGGGTGGGATAGCATGGAGGGAAATACTATCTTTCAGACTATATCCATTGTGGAGATGTTCTGCGTATCTAAACATATATGGCCTGTATTGAATTGCTTGTCTTTCCAGTGGCAGTGGGTGACGAGGGAGGAAGGGAAAGAATCTAGAATGTAAAGTTCTGAAATCAAATGTTTAAAATATATATGCATATATTATTATCATTATCATCATCATTATTATTATTATTTACATGGAACTGGGAAATAAGATATACAGGCAATGGGGTATGGAGTTCCATCTCATCCTACTAGAAAGTCAGAGGGGTAATGGGGGAGGATATAGGAGAGAGAAGATTGGAGGATGGGATATACACTGGTATCACTTTTCAGGTGGCAGGTAGGGGAAAGATCAGGAGAAAATTTGTAACTTAAAATCTTGTGGAAATGAATGATGTAAACTCAAAATAAAGAAAGTTAATAAAAAAATAAATACTGTGTTCTAAGGTCTTTGCTTCATATAATGTTAATGCTCAAATCATATTTAATCCTGATTGTGGTTCTTTGGTACTTGAACTTTTTTTTTTTCTTGACTCCTTATTGTATTTTTTTTCTTTGACCTAGAATCTCTGGATTTTGGCTGTGATATTTTTGGAAATATTCATTTTAGGGATGGGTTTTAGGAGATGTCTAGTGAATTCTATTTTCGTTTTCTCTTTTGGTTTAATAGGTTTTCATTTAATGATCTGTTGAAATCTGGTATATATTTTTAAAAAGTCATGTGTTTTTGCTAGTCCTCTGCCGCTTAAATGATCTCTTCTTGACCTGTTTTCCAGGCTTTTGTTAGTGATTGTGTATGTCTTCCAATTTCTTTCCTTTTTGCAGTTTTTCAAGTTTGTTTTAGTATTTCTTGTTGTCTCAAGGAGTCATTCATTGGCTTACATTTGATCCATTCTAATTTTCAGGGGGTTTGTTATTGATAAGGTTTAGCATCTCCTCCACTTTTGTTTATTGTCTTCATTCTTCCCTCTAGAATTCTAATTTCATTTGTAATGTCCTTTTTATCTTTTATTCCATGTGTTCTAGGAACATTTCCAATCCTTCTGGCCAAACTATTATTTAATAAGCCTCTGCTTGTTGTTGCTGTGGAGTTATACTTTTTTTCTCAGTTTGTGTCTTTAATGTTCCTGGCTTATTATGTAGAAGCATCTAGGTGGTGAAGTGGGTGGAGTACTGAGCCTGGAGTAAAGAAGACCTGAGTTTACATATGGTCTTAGATACTTACTAACTGTGTGATCTTAACAAGTCATTTACCTCAGTTTCTTCTGTAAAATGGTGATAATAATAGAACCTTTCATGGTTGTTGTGAGAATCAAATAAGATGGTATTTGTAAAATGTTTACCACAATGTCTGGCACATAGTAGGTGTTATATAAATGCTCATTCTCTTTCCCATTTGTTGTCAATATTTTGTTTATTCATATTTTTATTTTCCTGAAAAAGATGTTTAACAAAGTAGAGAACTTCTGAGCATTACTGAAGAAAAGACGAGGGTTGAAACATAACAGCAATTTTTCATTTTCCTGACTTTGTGTCAGAGCTAGTTTCTTCTGCCTCTTGAACACCTATTTAGGATGCTGTACTCTTATTTGTATTATTTGAGAAACTGCTGCTGTGGGAACTGGCAGGTTTCAGACCCACCTGTCTGTTCCAGATACAGAGGTTTGCCTTTTCTAAGACCTTCAGGGTCAGGTCAGGTCATAATGCTACAAACTTTAAGATCCCATAGGATACATGCATTGTGCTTCGCTCCTTTTGTGAACTTTAATGACTCCCTACTCCTAGAAGCAGCACATCACTATTTCAGGATCCATGTGACCATAGTTTGCCTCTGGCTTATAGGTTACAGCTTTTGTACAGTTTAGCACTGTACTCCTGGCTTGGCATTTTTCTGACTGGATCCCTTCTCTGGTGCTCACAGTTTTCTGGATATCTCTGTGTGGAGTTGTGGTGTCTGAAAACCCTTACTCTAGTTTCTCCTTAGATGAATGCTCATATGAGGCTCTTTTTCATCCTTGCTGGCATGCTTGCTCACAGCTGCTACTGTTTACTCCACCATCTTAGCCAAAACCAAATCTGCTACTATCTATGGGTATTTAGTGGGTGGATATACATAGGAAGTCTTCTTCCCTTGTCTTTTTAAATTTAAGGCCCTTTTGATTACATTTGCCAGCCACTTGACAGTTATGTTCTTAGCAACTTTTTTAGGCGTATTCCATGCCTGTGCAGGAATCTCTCATCTTTATATGTTACATAATAGTCAAGAAATACAAATTCCTTGGTCAGATTTCACCATCTCCAACTGTTCACTTGTCTGGTCTCCTTTTTCTGTTTTGCATCTCTTGCCTCTATGGTACTGTAGTAGTGAGGAAAACAACCTGTACATCAATGGTTCCATAATATTAGGCAGTACATTTTAGGTTTCTTCTGGAAATATCACACAAATCACTACCCTGGGGGAAAAAACAACCAAAGGATTGGATCCGAAGAGCTTGCCAAGAAATAGTCCAATATACTTGAGTAGATCAAATATTCTGTCTTATGTAATCACATGTATGTATCTTGAAAATACAGAATTTAATGTCATAAAGGTGAGTCTCTATAATTTTTTTGAATGAGTTCCACTTAATTATGTTTTTCCTGTTAGCAGTAAATTTGTATATTGTATATTGGTTTCAAAAATCACAAAGAGTGATTGTTTACATTAAATGTGTGTGTGTGTGTGTGTATGGGTATATACACATACATGCATATGTATATATAGCATTGTTTTTATTTGGTTATGTTGTATATCATACCAAACTTAAAAGGAAAAGTTAAAGCATATTGTAACCACTTAAGCTTTGCTCTTAAAATTCTTTCCGTTTTTATATCTGCTGTTTTCAATGTAAAAAACATTTAAGTTACTTTGCAGTGCCTGCTTCCTTTTCAGTATGATTGCAGTGATATGGAAAGTAGTTCTTACTGGGACATATGTTTTCCTCTAATGAGGAGAAACACAGTAATGATCATTGCATTTAGGGCACTGGGCTTTCAACTGGACATAATTCCCCTTTAGAAGGGGAGGGGTTTGTTGTGTAATGGTAGATGGCTCCTTGGGTATCATTAAATTCTGTCCTCCTATCCCCCAGCTTTTTAAAAATAAGTTTTCTGACTGCTGTTTAAAAAGGTTATTGTTTCTTCCCAATCCCTCCCTGTGCCTTTGTAACCAAAAGGTATACTTAAGCAAAACAAATTAATGCATTGAAGCATATGACTAATTCTATACCTATAGTCTCCTGCCTTTAGGCACAGAGGAATTCCATGCCTCCTTTTTGTCCCAGAATTAAGGAAGTATATGGAGAGACTCGATATCCGTATATGCCGTATATTGTTAGACTAAAAAATTCTGTATAGTTAAGTGTATCTAGTTGATCGTTGAAGAATGATTTCTTACCTTTCATTGCATTTCTCAGTGTTTGCCTCATTTAAGGGGGAAAACATCTTTTTTTCTTAAAATGAGAAGGAAATTTTAATTGACAACAGAGATTTCCTAGTGACTTTTTTTAGAAAGGAAAAAAACCTATATCTTCATTTTTTAAATGTCCATTCTATATATATTTATTGAATGCCCATTGGTAAGGCTAAAGAAGATTCTTCCCAATCTCGAAAGAATTAAAATTACTTACGGAATAATAGACCACCCTGTTAGGGAAACGTGAACAAGCTTTCGAAAACAAATATCTATCACATAGGAGCCTATCTTTTGTTAATCATATCTGACATTGAATACTGACAAATTAGAAAGCTATTTTAATTTTACTGACAAAGTGAGGCTAAATTCACACTTTCACAGAGAACTCTTGAGTTGTGAGTCACAAGTCTAAGGATGTAATATGTATAGTTTTATGGAGAGAATGGGAGTAGCTCTAGACTACTGAGTTGAAAGTATCTTTAAAAAGGGAGGGACATGAAATGTGGAATGAAGATGAAAACAAGATGAATTATGGGGAACAATTAAAATACTGTTAATTGATAAAGAGTCTTTGTGTTGGGGAACAGTAAACTAAAAACATTTTGGAAAATCTTTTTCTCTTATTGCTACAAAACTCCTTTCAGGACTATCATATGAATATCATCTAGGTCTCATTCTCTGTAGTTTTATTGTTTGTAGTAATAAATCATTGGAAGACTCCTCTGAATTAGTCAGTTTAGATTCTTTGTAGCATGGCCCTAAATATTCTGTTTGGATTTAGGATTTTGCTTTGAGCATTCATGTAATATTAATTTGTATTTTTATTGACCTTTTGTTCTCCTTAACCTTTTCAACTAAATTTTAAAGCCCTTAAATTTGCTATGCTACAGTGGCATATTCACATAAATGGACTGCCACTATGCATAAGTGTATAAATATATAATGTGCTATGAAGTATATATGTGTATATGTATACATATGTATTCATGCATCTATGAGATTAGACATGAGTGAGTACAAAGAGATAAAATGTTTCCTGTTTGTTTAGTATATAAATAAGGCAATTACAGCTAGGTGAAATTTGTATAAAATGATAGACATGTTGGGATTACCATGAGCTACCTTGCAATCTAATTGAATAAATACTTGTGAAAGGGAAATAATAATGTAGAAGTGTCAGTACAGTGCTAGAGGTATTGTATTAACTATTAGGTAGTGTAAGGCAGCTGGTGGTGCAACGGATTGAGTGCTGGGTCTGAAGTCAGGAATACTCATCTTCCTGAGTTCAAATCTGGCTTCATATTTACTAGCTGTATGACTCTGGGCAGATCACTTAAGCCTGTTTTCCCCAGTTTTCTCATCTATAAAATGAGTTGGAGAAGGAAATGTCAAACCACTCCAGTATCTTTTCCAAGAAAAGTCCAGATAGGGTCATGAAGCGTCAGACATGACTGAAATGACTGAGCAACCACCAACTTGTGTGTGCCCTGGGGAGAACTATTTGCTCAGTCCTGAATAACCTGGGATGCAATAAAACTGATTTGTATGTGGTTAATTAAGAATTATTAACTTTTGGATTAATATAATGGTATTTTAAAATTTCAGCCCGACTTCTCTATCCAATATAATACCAGCTAACCCTTCACCCCTTTCTAAATAGTTTGGTCTCAAAAATTGCACTCATTCTAGTCCTGAAAGCATGAGATATAAATTTGTCGAAGACGTTCTTGTAAAGCAGTCTGATACCACATGCAGCCATTTTTTCTGTTTCATGCATATCATCATTTGCTAAGAATATTTACATTATGACTTTGCTCCAAGAATTTAAACCACTTTCATGCTTTACTTTTGCTATCTGTCATTGTCTTAACATAGACTTAGGAGGGTTCAGAATACCAGTGGCCCATTATGAATAAACATTTGTCACAAGACGGCAAAACAAACTAGCTTTATTAAGAGGCAGTACCTAGAATATGAAGAGACAAGGAAGATTGATTCATAATAGTCTGCTGGAGTCTTAGATCGAATTAATTGCCCCACTTCAACTTTAGAGGGAATGGGACACCCTTTGCCTAAACCAGCAAGGTCTGTTAGGTTTTTGTAGGGTTCTTTTCTAGCTTTGTCAAAGCTAGATGTGAGGAAAAGGGAGAGAGGGGCCTAGATTGAGGGATTGGTGATATTTTATGCTAGTGGAAGGAGAGAAGACTCCTGGGGAATTGGCAGCTATTTGATATTCAGAAGGCCAAACGGGTGCCTTGGGCTTTTACTGCTGTGCCTTACTGTCTCAGAGGTTTTTGCTCTCCACTCCATATCCCCTTCTTCATTTAACCAGGGTAGGTGGGCTACTTATGCCATTACATTTATACATTTAAGAAAGTAGAAGCAGTTCTTTAGAACTGTGTAGTAAAAGAAATTGGACATGTCATAAATGATATCCTAAGAACAAGAATTCCCAGCACCAAATGGATGCACAAGTGAATTCTATCAAATATTAAATAACAATGAATTTCAATACTATATGAACTCTTTGGAAAAATAGGCAAAGGAGTCCTAACAAATTCCTTTCATGATACAAATATGGTGCTGATACCTTAACCAGGAAGAGCACAGAGAAAGAAAACTAGAGACGGGGGGCTGAGCCAAAATGGTGGCGTAGAAGCATCAAAGGTTTGCAGCTCCCACACAGCCACCTTAAATACACGGAAAATACGACTCTAAACAAATTTTAGGGCTCTAAAACTCACAAAAATACAGAAAACACATCTCTGGCTGAAGGCAGCTCAGCAGGTGGGGCTCATCATGGCAGGCAGGCTGGGAGCTGAGGGCAGCCTGAAACCGTGGCCTGGCCCCAAGGTGGTCAGGAGAAGCCACAGCTGGAGTCTACAGTAGAGTGGATTGGCGGCACCTGGGGCAGTCTCCAAGAAACGTGAAGATTGCCTACAAGCCATACATCGACTTAAAAAGGACTTTGAAAACCATATGAGAGAACTGGAGGAAAAAATGGGAAGAGAAATGAGAATTATGCAAGAAAGAGTCAACAACCTGACTGAAGAGAATACTACCTTAAAAAACAGATTAACTCAAATGACAAAAGACGCCCAAAAAGCCAATGAGGAGAAGAATGCCTTAAAAATTCGTATTTGGGGGCGGCTAGGTGGCGCAGTAAGTAGAGCACCGGCCCTGGAGTCAGAAGGACCTGAGTTCAAATCCGACCTCAGACACTTAACACAAAAACTAGCCGTGTGACCTTGGGCAAGTCACTTAACCCCCAACTGCCCTCCAAAAAGTAAAAAAAAAAAAAAATTTGTATTTGCCCAATGGAAAAAGAATTTCAAAAGCATTCTGAAGAGAATAATTCCTTCAGAATTAGAATGGAGCAAGTGGAAGCAAATGCCTTTGTGAGAAACCAAGATACTATTAAACAGTTACAAACAAATGAAAAAATAGAAAGCAATGTGAAATATCTCTTTGAAAAAAAAAACACCAACCTGGAAAATAGATCCAGGAGAGACAATTTGAAAATTATTGGTTTACCTGAAAGCCATGACCAAAAAAAGAACTTGGAAAGCATCCCTGAAGAAATTCTCAAAGAAAATTGCCCTGATGTTTTAGAATCAGAGGGCAAAATAGAACTTGAAAGAATTCACCAATCACCTCTTGAAAAAGATCCCCAAAAGAAAACTCCTAGAAATGTTATAGCCAGATTCCAGAAACCCCTCATCAAGGAGAAAATATTACAGACTGCCAGGAGGAAAAAATTTGAATACTGTGGAAATACAATTAGGATAACCCAAGATCTGGTAGCTTCTACACTGAGGGATCGAAGGGCCTGGAATATGATATTCTGGAGATCAAGGGCTGGGATTAAAACCCAAGAATCACCTACCCAGCAAAATTGAGTATAATGTTCCGGGGGAAAATGTGATCATTCAGTGAGGTGGAGGACTTTCAAGCATTCTTGCAGCAAAAACCAGAACTGAACAGAAAATTTGTTATTCAAACACAAGAAGCATGAGAAGGTAAACATGGGAAAGAAATCATAAGGAACTTATTAAAATTGAACTATTTACATGCCAATATGGAAAAACAATAATAGTAACCTTTTCCTAGTATGAGGATAGGTGAAGGGAATACAAATATATATGTGTGTGTGTATGTGTATGTATACCTACTCATATGTCTATATAGGAGGGTATATATGCGTATGAATACATATCTAAGCATGTGTTTGTACATAGAGGGTACAGGATCAATTGAATACGAAGGGAAGATACCTTAAAACGTGAAATTCTGAGGTGGGAGAGGACTAGAATGAGAAGAGACGCGGAGAGACAAAACGGGGTTAATCATCCCATATAGAAGAGGCAAGGGATAACTGTTACAACTTTAGCTTTATTTACTTTCATTGAATTTGGCTTAGGGAAGTCACGATATAAAGTGTAAACTGGGTATCATGCCACGCAGGAGAGTACGGGGTATGGGGATGAGAGGTGGGATCACAGAAGGGAGGGCAGGTTTGGAGGAGGGTTGCTGGACTTCAGTAAAGGGACAGGGACAGTGTAGAGAATAGAACAAGGGTGGGGGGAGGATAGGAAGGAGGAGCATATAATCAGCCTCTCACAATAGGTCCACTGTGGAGATGTCCTGCATAATTACACATGTACAGCCTATAGTGAATTGCTTGTCCTTCCAGTGGGGGTGGGTGACAAGGGAGGAACCAAAAAATCTAGAATTTAAAGCTTTACAATCAAATGTTAAAAAACAAAACATATATATATATATAATTGGTATTATCATTATTATTAATTACGTGCAACTGGGAATTAAGATATACAGGGACTGGGGTAGGGAGACCCTCCCTGCCCTACCAGGAAGTTAGAGTGGCATTGGAGGAGGGCATAAAAGAGCAGATTGGGGGAGGGGCTTTACAGTAGGATCACTGTTTTGGGGTTGGGGGTAGGGGAAGGACGGGGAGAAAATTTGTAACTCAAAATCTTGTGGAAAGTAATGATGTAAACAAAATAAAAATAAACTATTTGAAAGGTAGAGACCAATTTTTCTAGTGAATACTGATGCAAAAATTTTAAAAAATACTTAGAAAAAGATTACAGAAATATATCACAAAGGTCATACATTATGTCCATGTGGGAATTATACCAGGAATGCAGATAATTCAGTATTAGAAAAACTGTTAGCATAATTGACTATGTCAGTAACAAAAACAAGAAAAATCATATGATTATCTCAATAAATGCAGAAAATGCTTTTGACATAATACAATACTCATTTCTATTAAAAACACTAGAAAACGTAGGAAGGAATGGAACTTTTCTTAAAATGATAAGCAGTAGCTCTCTGAGGTTGAGAACAAGCATTAACTGTAATGAGGATAAAACTAGTAACTTTGGAAATAAAATCAGAAGTGAAGCAGTGATTATCACAGTATTATGCTCAACATGTGCAAAAAGAAGGGAAAAAGAAACTAGTAAGAACTTTAGCAAAGTTGCAGGAAATAAAATAAACTTATATAAATCATCAGCATTTCTATATACTGCCAACAAATCCCAGGAGCAAGAGAAAGAAAGAGTAACTCCATTTTAAATAACTGCATGCCATTGACTGCAGAATGGTTGAACAAGTTGTGGTATTTGTATGTAATGGAACACTCTTGTTCTATAAGAAATGATGAGCAGACAGATTTCAGAAAAGCCTGGAAAAACTCACATGAACTAAGGCTGAGTGAAGTGAGCAGAATCAGAACACTGTACACAGTAACAGTAACACTTTATCCTTTTCCTTTTTTGCCATATTAGATAATTTGATAGTTGTGAGGTGGTACATCAGAGTTGTCTTAATTTGCATTTCTCTAATCAATAGTGATTTAGAGCATTTTTTCATATGACTGTAGAGAGCTTTAATTTCTTCATCTGAAAATTGGGTGATTGGAGGGTGGAGAGGGAGAGCTCCTCCCAGAATTTCCATTTAGAGAGGGCCCAGGCCAGCTTATCTCTTATTTTCTCAGCCAACTGTACTCCTTTGGACTTCTCTGTCATGCTACACTTGACATTACCTTCCATTCCCATTTTTGAGATTATTTTTGGGTATTGTCTGTCCCTGTTAGATTATAAGCTTGTGGAGGGCAGGATCTGTCTCTCTTTTTCATATTTGCATCCCCAGCATATGGCACAATGCCTGGCACATAGTAGGCATGAACACGTTTTTTAATGACTCACTGAAATTAGAACATATTAATAAAAATAATTTTTAAATGTGGTACAGTTTGGACCAGTAAAGAGAAGTAGGTCACAGAGTTTACAAATGTAGACTTACCAGATTTGAAAACTAGAAGAATATTTAATTTTTAAAAATATAAAAGGAAAAGCTTTTTAACAGATTTCTCCAACAGTCAAAAGGACTACTTTGGGGATTATGTTTCTTATCAATGGAAGTTTCAAGGTAAGGATAAATAGCCACAAGCAAATAATATAGAAAAGATTCTTTTTTGGATATGTTTTAGGCTAATTTGCTCTTGTTGCTTTGAATTCTGAGATTTATGATTCTATACTATATAAATATAATTGCTCTTTGAGTCTGTATTTTAAAGGTCAAATTTTATGATATGGAGAGAGTATTAAAAGTTATGTTATTAAATCTTAAAATCTAGGCAAAATTTTTTTAGAACTTATATGTAATGAGAAAAAGCAATATTTTGAAACAAATCCTCACAAAAATTTGTGAGGCATTTTTCTCAGCTGCAATTCTTTTTAATGTTCAACACACACACAAAAATTATGTCCCTGATGGAAATGATATATGCTGCTGTAAGAAACTGATTTATAATCTTATTACCTCTTACAAATATCACTATTTTACTAGACCTAATAGCAAAGATAAGAATCATAACCATCCTCTCAGCAATACCCTGTCAACTAGAGTTACTGGTCTAAAATAATACATAATATTAAGATCTCACTCTGTGTTTTTGCAAAATGAATTATCCTTCCCTGTTTTTCTCTATGCAGCCTAATGAAAGTTATAGGGAAAAGAAATGCCTAACCAAAAAGAACAAGGAAAGAATGAAATCTAAAATTATATACACCAGTGTGATTGCTATTTAAAAGGCCATAGACATTTTAGTCCCTTTCTAAACATGATCCCAAACTACTTTCAAGTTTGGTTAGAATACTTCATGGTCTCACTCAACCTGGTCTCAGTATATCAATAATATCTTTTTCTTGTAATGTTTTCAGTTTAATTTTTTAAATATATTCTAAATAAATGTCTTTTCCCCTTCCTTCCCATCCCATTCTAGTGAAGGCCACCATTTGACACATCTCTTTGTCTCTCTTTCTTTCTATGTAAAATCATGGCTATGCATACTTCTGTCAATCAGTTCCTTTGTTGGAGGTGGAGGGAGTCCTATTTCATAGGTCCTTTGTAATTGATCAAATTGTCAGTTTTATCATCTTGTCTCTGACCACCCATGAATAATAAATATTTTTCCAGTTATTTAAATCAGATTTTATTTGTATAAGAAATGTTTTATAATTATATTCATGTAGTTCCCGGATTATCTTGGCAGGTATTTTATGTTATTTTATGCTGTCTACAGTTATTTTAAATGGATTATTTCTTACTGTCTTGTGGAGTGTTTTGTTGGTAATAACAGATTTGAATTTCTAGGATTTTCCAAGTATATCATCATATCATCTGTAAAAAGAGATAGTTTTATTACCTCATCACCCATTTTGATTCCTTCAATTTCTTTATCTTCTCTTATTGCTATTGCTAGCATTTGTAATACAATATTGAGAAATATTAGTGATAATGGGCATCCTTGTTTCATTCCCAATCTTACTGGAATGCATCTATCTTGGCCTAGTTACAAATCATGCTTGCTTATAGTTTCAGGTAGATGCTCCTTATCATTTTAAGGAAAAATCCATTTATCCTTGTCCTCTCAAGTATTTTTAATAGGAATGAGTATTTTATTTTGTTAAAAGCTTTTTTTTTATATGTTAATATACTCGTGATTTTTTTTGTTACTTTTTTATTGATATGTTCAATTGTGTTAATAGCTTTCCTTGTTTAACTTTTAATTGTGTGTGTGTGTGTGTGTGTGTGTGTGTCTTTAACTTTGGCTGAGATTGTGATTGCTACTTCTGCTTTTTTTTTTTGAATCAGCTGAAGCATACCAATTTGTATTCCAGCCCTATATATATATATGTATATATATTTTTTGCTTTTTGGAGGGCAGTTGGGGTTAAGTGACTTGCCCAAGGTCACACGGCTAGTTTTTTGTGTTAAGTGTCTGAGGCCGGATTTGAACTCAGTACTCCTGACTTCAGGGCCAGTGCTCTACTCACTGCACCACCTAGCCGCCCCCCAGCCCTATATTTTTGCTCTGCATATATGTCTCATTTTTCAGTGTGGTTTTTGTAAATATCACCTGTTGGATTCTGGTTTATAATCCATTTTTCTATCCTTTTCTGTTTAATGGGTGAGTTCATCCTATTCACATTCTAAGTTACAATTACTAGTTGTATATTTTCCTTCATCCTGTTTTCCTTCACATTTTATCCTTCTTCCCCTTTCTTTTTACCCTGTCCGTCCTCACTCCTCCGTTATTCTCACCCTTTGCCCTCCTATTCCTTAATCTACCAAACCTTTTGTCCTTTTCATAGCCCCTTCAGCATTGACTATTCCTATCTTTTCCAATTTCCTGGGTAGTTTTGAATTATCTTCCTTATTGCTATTAAAAGTTTGTAATTCTTTTGAAAACTCTTTGTTCATATCCTTTGATCACATATCCATTGAAAAATAGCTCTGGCTATTACATATTTGTGCAAGAGTGTATTGAGTGAATGCAGACTTCTTCTCCTTCTTCCCCCCTAAACCTCCATATCTAGCTTCACATCCCATCCAGTCTTTTATTCTTTCAGCTAGCCATAGTCAGTCACAAACTATGCTATGCTTCACATCCTATTTCACCTTCCATTCTAACCACCTAGTTATTTAACCTTCCAGTATATATAATTACTTTATTCATCTAGTTATCCATCCAGTCATTCATTTATATATGGGTTATTTTCCTATATATCCTTAATATTAGACCCTTATAAGAGGTATTTGATGCAAACATTTTTTTCCCCAATTTCTAGCTTCTCTTTTTAGTTGAATACTTTTTAGATACAGTTGCACATATATATATTAATGAAACTACATTTCTAGACCATAAGATGGAAAAAATGAAATTCAGAAAGTGATACATAACTGTATGCTCACATTTCTGGTGGTCCTATTATGTCCCATTGTTGTTACCCATTGTTGTCTTACTGAAAATTGAGTTATTTCTCTTTTTAAAAATATTATTTTATTTTTTGCCCAAATTAGATGTTAAGAAAATTTTCAGCATTCATTTTTTTTTTTTTTTTTTTTTTTTTTTTTTGCTTTTTGGAGGGCAGGTTGGGGTTAAGTAACTTGCCCAAGGTCACACGGCTAGTTTTTCGTGTTAAGTGTCTGAGGCCGGATTTGAACTCAGGTACTCCTGACTCCAGGGCCGGTGCTCTATTCACTGCGCCACCTAGCCGCTCCCACTGCGCCACCTAGCCGCCCCCAGCATTCATTTTTATAAGATTTTGAGTTCCAAATTTTTCTCCCTCTGCTCTCCTCTTTCCCTCTTTGGAAAATGGTAGGCAGTTTGATGTAGTTTATACACATGCTATTGTGTAAAAATATTTCTGTATTAGTTACAGTTGTGAAAGAAGAAACCTATCAAAAGGAAAAAAACCAAGAAAGAATAAAGTAAGTGGAAAGAAAAGTGCTTGAATCTGCATTCAGAGTCTCTTAGTTCTTTATCTTGATATGGATAGCATTTTCCTTTTTGAGTCCTTTGTACTTGTCTTGGATCATCCTGTTGCTGAGAAGACCTGAGTCATTCATAGTTGCTTATCACATAGTGTTGCTGATACTGTGTACAGTGTTTTCCTGGTTCTGCTTTTTTCACTTTGCATTACTTGATAGAAGTTTTTTCAGGTTTTTCTCAAATGTGCCTCCTCATCATTTCTTTTTCTTTTTTTTTATTTTCTTGGTTACATCATTCATTTCCACAAGGTTTTGAGTTACAAATTTTCTCCCCTTCTTTCCCCTACCCCCCAGCCCAAAACATTGATCCCACTGTAAAGCCCCTCCCACAATCTGTTCCCTTTTATATCCTCCTCCAACGCCCCTCTGGCTTTCTAGTAGGGCAGGGAGGGTGTCTCTGACCCTGTCCCTTTTTGTATTATTTCCCAGTTGCATTTGATTGTATAGCTTTAAATTCTAGATTCTTGCAATTCCTCCCCAGTCACCCACTCCCACTGGAAGAAGCAGTAATTCAATACAGGCTGTACATGTGTAATTACGCAGGACATCTCCATGGTGGGCAAATTGTGAGAAGCTGATTGTATGTCCCTCCCTCCTAGCCTGCACCCCCTCCCCTTGTTCTCTACCCTGTCCCTGTCCCTTTACTGAGGTGTGTGCTTCCAGCAGCCCTCCCCCCACCCCTCCCTTCCCTCTTATCCCCATCCACCCTATTCTCCTGTGTGGCAAGATACTCAGTTTAGAGTTTATGTCATTCCTTCCCTAAGCCAAATTCAATGAGAGTAAATGAAAGTAAAGTTGTAACAGTTATCCCTTGCCTCTTTTTTATGGGATGATTAACCCCATTTTGTCTCTCCCTGTCTCTTCTCATTCAAGTCCTCTCCCACTTCAAAATTTCACTTTTTGAAGTATCATCTCTTCCTAATTAATTGATCCTGAACCCTCTATGTACACATATATACCCATGCTCAGATATGTATTCATACACATATATACCCTCCTATATAGACATATGAGT
>JAQQSW010000228.1:0-31740 GCA_028646575.1 Pseudocheirus occidentalis
TATTTCTCTCTCTCTCTCTCTCTCTCTCTCTCTCTCTCTCTCTCTCTCTCTCTCTCTCTCTCTCTCTCTCTCTCTCTCTCTCTCTCTTTCTCTCTCTCTCTCTCTCTCTCTCTCTCTCTCTCTCTCCTACACACACCCACACACACCCACACACACACACATCCAAGATACTTTCCTATTTCCTTTGTCCCTTTGTTTTCTGCCCCCGCACATTCAATTCAAAGCTCTGCTATTCTGGTGCCTCCCATCATTGGAAGTTCATAGAGCTGCCCTCTGGTGACACAGGGTTTTCTACTCTGACACTGGCAGTTTACAGCTTTGAGGAGCTGGTGTTATGGGGTTGCAGACACTGTCATCAGCTAGACAAACTTCCATAGCCTGGATCTACTGGAAAGAGGGAATAGGGATTGTGGTATAGGGATGAATTTTGTTGCAAGTCTCTGTCAGGTTCTTAAGTCTGGTATAGCCTTGAGTTCCATAAAATAGAAGGTGAGGGCAGGATTTTAAGTGAACTTCAGGTCAGTGAGGGTCAGTTGATGTTTTTATTGTTTTCTTTTGTTTTGTTTTGATTTTTCAAATTCTGAGTGTTCCAGACCTTGAAAGGAGCTGATAGTTGTGAAGATCTGAGAAAATGTCTAGTCCTCCATTTTGTTGCTCATGTGACCCAGAAGAATTGATTGCATTCTTAGAACTGTGAGATAATGCACAAAGGTACATTATTGTCAGGTTAGTGATCTTAAAGTACAGTAAGGGAACTTGAGTTCAGAAATAAAATAGAATTAAGATTATCCTTGCTTCTTTTTTTCAAAATGTATATCTTTTGTTCTTACATCACCTTAATTTCCAATACGTTTACTGCTCCCTCGCTACCACAGAGCCATCCTATATAATAATAAAAAAGTGTCAAAATGAAAACAATTTAGCAAAACTACCCAATACATCAACCCAGTCTGACACTATATACAGTTTTCCTCACCCATAGTCTCCTATCTGTGCAAAGAACACAGGGTATTTTCTTAACAAATGTACTTTTCTCTCTATATGGAACTTAAGAATAAACAAAAGATATACTTTTAATGTTCATCTTCCCCACCTGCCATGAAAGTGTCAAATAAAAACAATAATTGGGAAATAGAAGGCTCTTCATCTGAACTATAAGGAAAAAATCTTTTTTTTTTTTTGCTGGAAGGTGGAGTTGGGTGGAAAAAGAAGAGAATCGCACTTAAAAACATTAAAAAAGGTATTTTAAAAAATGCTTATCATGGGTGTGACTATTGAACTATCAGTGATATCGTAGCTGAAAGTGCTTGTAAGATATCTTCTCCATTAGTAAACATAAAGTCACCACATAGCTTAATTTATACTGTGTATAAATTAAAGTGTAACAGCTTTAGGGATGCATTTATCCCCAGTGTACAAAAGATGTTCGGTCCAATAATTAGAAATTCAGTGTGGTTAAAAACAAAGTGTAGAACTTAAACACAAGATGACAAAGTCAACTTCCTTTTCTGTTCTTACAAGATATTTTAACACTGGAAGAAAGGTTGGAGCAAGACCTTGTAATGAAAACCAGACAATGTAACTCAGTGTTTGAGACCAAAGTCCAGAACCATGGGAGCACCTGCTGTTGAGAATTACTCAAGCATGCTGTTAGCTTGCCTGCCTGATTCTCCTAGGTATTTTACACACTAGTTCCCTGTCCAACCCTCCCTTTCCTCTCTCCCACCAAAAAAAGTCCAAGGTTATTTTAAGAACTACATTTATTAACTAGACTTTTGTCTTAATGTGTAAAAAATGCATTTATGTTTCAAAACCTTTTTTTCTGATTGTATCTAAGTGTACTCATATGCACTGCTATGTTCTTGTCTCTTTCTAGTTTGATTAAAACAATAAAGCTAGGATTTTATAAGATGACCTTTTCTATTTTAGAAGTAGTAGTAATAGTTTTGTGTGTGTGTGTGTGTGTGTGTGGACTGTTTGCCTATGCATAGACTTAATGAGGTAAAAGGGAAAAAAAGCAAAAGAAAAACAACCAAAAAGCAACTCAGATTTGAAAATATTTGACACAATTATAGATTGTAGGTTGAAAGAAAACTTAAAATTCATTTAATCTGGTCACCTACTAGAAACATGAACTCTTTCTTCAACATTTCCAATGTTTCCTAGAACTATGTTTGGCACACAATAGGCATATAATAATTGCTTGTAGAATTGAATCAAATTGCATGATCACACCATCTCTCAGTGATGAAGAGTTCACTGTTGCCCAAGGCAATCCACTGTGTCTTTTAAGTTATTCTACTTTTTAGGGTGTTTGTTTCATAGTGGACTGAAGTCTACCTCCCTAGACCTTTTAGAGAACTAATTGAATTTCTTCAAATATTTAAAGATCTTTACATTTAAAGATTCTATGACTATTTTTGAGAGATATTAACAAAAATAATTAATATTGTATTTTGCCGAGGATTTCTATTGATATAATCATGTACCTTTTGTTTTTTGTTATTTATATGATCAATGTTAATTATTTTCATAGCAGTGAGTGATCCTTGTCTGCTTGACCTACATATCCACATTGACCATAGTAAACACACACCATCATAAAATCACACAATTATTTATGTATAATGATGAGTATCTTTGCTATAATTTTAATTAAAATTTTATATCAATATTTATTAGTCAAATTTTTCTTTTCCATCTTTTGAAAATTCAATTTCATATGATTAATATGATTGTACATCTATAACCTATATCCATTTGCTTGCTGTCTTGGGGAAGGGAGGGAGAGAAAAAAAATGGAACTCAAAATTTTATAAAAGTGAATGTTGAAAACTATCTTTACATGTAATTGGAAAAAATAAAATATTAAGTGGAAGCAAAAAAGAAAAAAAGTATAAATGTTAAAAATTCAGTTTCATTTTGTTTTCAATTCCATATGGTCTCCCTCTCATCTTTCTGTCCCCCTACAAAAGCTACTAAGAAAGTAAAATCAAAAACAAAATCAAAGCCCAATACAAATATGTACAATCAAGCAAAACAAATCCTTGCTTTAGCCACATCCAAAAAAAAAGTATGCTTCAATATGAATCCTGACCCAATTACTTCTCTATCTAGAAGTGGATGGTATATTTCATCATGAATCCTTTGTAACTGTGGTTGATCATTGTGTTTATTGAGGCTCCTACAGCTTTCAAAGTTGTTTGTTTTTGTGGTATTTTTATTATTGTATTATTATATGTATTTTGTTATTGTTCTTCAAGTGTGCATCAGTTCATATAAGTCTTCCCAGATTTCATTGAAGCCGTATTTTAAATCAGTATTTACAGTACCTTTTTAGTATCATATTGTTTTGATAATTATACCTCTATGCCTGGCATAAAGACCCAAGTTCAAATGTGACCTCAGACACTTACTAGCTTTACAAATTTGAGAAAAACACATTGTACACAGTAATAGCAATATTGTTCAATGGAGAACTGTGATGAACTTAGCTATTGCCAGCAATATGATAATGCAAGAAAGTTCCAAAGGCCTAATGATTAATCATACTATTTGCCTCCAGAGAAGGAACTGCTATTGACTGAATACAGACTGAAGCATGGTATTTTCACTTTCTTTCATTTTTAAAATTTGAGTCTTCTTGTACAAAAATGACTAATATGGAAATGATTTACATAATCATATGTGCATAACCTATATCTGTTTTGTTTGCTCATCGTTTCAGGGAGGGGTGAGAAAAAGGAGGGAGAGAGGGATAGAATTAGGAGCTTGAAACTTTAAAATAAATATGTTTAAAATAGATCATTTTGATTATATTAAATTTAAACGTTTTTACAAAAACAAAGTTCATGCAACCAAGATTTCAAGAAAAGCAGAAAGTTGGGAAAGAATCTTTACAACAAGTGGCTCTGACAAAGGCTTCATTTCTCAAATATATAGAGAACTGAGTCAAATTTATAATAATATAAGCCATTGCCCAGTGGATAAATTGTCAAAGTTTATAAACAGCCAGTTTTTAGACAAAAAATCAAAGCTGTCTATGGTCATATTAAGAAATGTTCTAAAGCACTTTTCATTAGATAAATGCAAATTAAAACAACTCTGAGTGACTACATCATACCTAAAAGACTGTCTAACATGACAGAAAAGGAAGATGACAAATACTGGAGAGAATATTGAAAAACTGGAACATTGCTGCACTATTGGTAGAATCGTGTTTACCTATCTTGTTGGTTTTTTTTTTCATAAAAATAGCTCCTAGATTTATTTATTAGTTCTATAGCTTTCTTACTTTCAATTATATTAATCTCACCTTTGAGTCTCAAGATTTCCAAATTGGAGGTCAATTGGGGATTTTAAATTTGTTCTTTTCTTAGTTTTTTTTTACTTGTATACCCAATTAATTGATCTGGTTTTTTTTTCTCTATTTTGCTAACATAAGAATTTAAAGAAATACATTTTCCCCTAAGTACTGCTTTGGCTGCATCCCATAAATTTTGGTATGTTGTCTCATTGTTGTCATTCCCTTTAATGAAATTTTTGTTTCTGTGTTTTGCTCTTTGACCCACTTATTCTTTTGGAATAGATTAGTTTCCAGTTAATTTTTGATCTATCTTTACACTGCCATTGTTGAATGTAATTTTTATTGCACTATGACCTAAAAAGAATGCCTTTAATATTTTTGCCTTTCTACATCTTATTTTGAGGATTTTGTGCCCTAATATATGGTCATTGTTTTGAGTGTAGGTATCATGTACTGCTGAGAAAAATAGTATTTTCTTTTCTATTCCCATTCATTTTTCTCCAAAGCTCTTTCATACCTAACTTTTCTAAGATTCTATTCACCTTTTAATTTCTTGCTTATTTTTGACTGGATTTATCAAGTTCTGAGAGGGGACAGCTGAGATTCCCCCCACTTTTCTCCTGTAATTCCCTTAACTTCTCCTTTAAGAACTTGGATGTTATACAACTTGGTACATTTATTAATACATTGATATTGATATTACTTCATTGTCTAAGGTACGTTATAGGAAAACATAATTTCCTTCTTTATCTCTTTTAATTAGATCTATTTTTGCTTTTGCTTTGTCTGAGATCAGGGTTGCTACCTTTACTTTTTTTTTTCTTCAGCTGATGCTGAAGCTCCTTACCTCTGTTCTGTGTGTGTCTCTTTGTTCCAATGGTTTTTTTTTCATTTGTTTGTTTGGTTTTTGGAAAAACAAAACATTGTAGGACTCTGGGTTTTGATCCACTCTGCTATCTGTTTCCATTTTATGGGAGAGTTCATCCCATTGACATTCATAGTTATTATTACTAACTGTGTATTTCCCTCACTCCTATTTTTCTTCCGACTCCTTTCATCTTTTTCTTTCTCCCTAATGTTTGTTTATGTCCACTACTTACCCCCAATCTGTCCTCCCTTGTGTCAGTCCCCTCTCCCTTACTTAATCTCCTTCCCTTTTACTTCCCGATTGAGCAAGATAGATTTCTATATTCAGATGATTGTGCATGTTACTTGCTCTTTGAACTCATTCTAATGAGAGTAAGGTTCAAGTGGTACCTGCCCTTCCATCTCCCCTTTACTATAATAGGTCATTTGTGCTTTTTCATGTGAAATAATTTACCCCATTCTACCTCTCTCTCTTTTCTCCTAGTGTAATTTTTCTCATCACTTAATTACAAGATTGTCATTGAGTCTTTAGTCTTGTAATGTCATTCCCTCAAATTCATCTTATACCTCTGCCCTTTGTTTATGTATGCTCCTTCTAAGTGTACTTTTAGTGATATATTTCATAAGAGTTACAAATATCTTCTTCCCACATAGGGATTTAAACAATTCAGCCCTACAGAATCCCTTATATTTTCTCTTTTCTTTTAAACCTTTGCTTATGCTTCTTTTGACTATCTGATGTTAGAAATCAAATCTTTTGTTCAGCTCTGATCTTCTCATAAGAGCTTGAAATTCTTCCATTTGGTTGAATGACTTTTTTCCCTTGAAAAATTATGCTCAATTTCACTAGGTAGGTGATTCTTGATTGTTGTCTTAGTTCCTTTGCCTTCTGGAATATATCATGTTCTTTTAAATCCATGATCCTTTAATGTTGTAGCTTCCAAGTCCTATGTAATCCTGATTGTGACTCATTGATATTTGAATTATTTCTTTCTGCTTGTTTGCAATATTTTTTCCTTGACCTGGTAGTTCTAGAATTTAGCTATAAAGTTCCTTTGACTCTTAATTTTGGAATCTCTTTCTAGAGATGATTGGTGGATTCTTTAAAAATCGGTTTTGCCCTCTGGCTCTAGTATACCAAGGTAGTTTTCTTTAACAATTTTTAGATGATGATGTCCAGGTAGTCCCTTTGCTTATGACTTTCAGGTAGTCCACTGAGTCTTAAATTATCTCTCCTGTATCTATTTTTCAGGTCAGTTGTGTTTTCTAATGAGGTATTTCATATTTTTTCTTTCATTCTTTGGTTTTTGTTTGATTTATTTTTTTATGTCTCAGAGTCATTAGCTTCCTGTTTCCCTACATGTGTAAAAAATATTTATAGCATTTTGATAGTGGCAAAAAAAAATTGGAAATTGAGGGGATTCCTATCAATTGAGGCATAGCTGAACAAGTTATGAATGTAATATGAATAATACATATAATATGTAATTATATAATACATATAATATTATTATATAATTATATAATAATAGTAATTATATGATACATATAATACATATTATATAATACATATAATACATATAATATGAATAATACATATGAATGTAATGGAATTCTATTGTGAAATAATAAATGATGAGGTGGTGTAGCCAAGATGGAAGAGTAAAAGCAGGAACCCACCTGAACTCATCTGTGAATTCCATCAACAACCTCTAAACAGTGAATCTGAAAGGATTTTGGAGTGAAAGAAACCATTGGGAGACACAGTATGGCAGATTTCCAATCCAGGAAGGTATGCATGTAGGACAGTACAGGGGAAATGTGGAGTGAGGAGCACAGAATGTGTGGCGGATGCCCAGCACAGATCTGAGACCAGACCACAGCAGAGCCAGAGCGAGACCTGGGCAGTGGATTCACCCAGCACAGGGAAAATTCTCAGACCTCTCATGGCAGGACAGAGGATCTGTTGGAGCTAGGTAAGAGACAAACACAGGGCCCAATACAGCTACAGCAGCTTCTCCAGGGGCTATCAACCCACTGCTTGGATGCTTTAAAAATCACCTACCTGAACTTCCCAGAACCAACCCTGTGGAGTAACACTAGGTACTCTAATCTGCCACTCTGACCCTGAAAACCCAGAAATTATTTCCCCAGTGTAAAATCCTGAAAGAGTAGAACCAGAAGCTGGCTTGGGAGTCCTAGAGGAAGAGTGGAACTGAGGCTGTCCTGTGCTTCAAGTGAAGAGTGGGAATTGTCCCAGAAAGCCCCATATCAGCTAACCAGCAGAAGAAACCAAATCCCGGGTGGGGAAAGGGAGGGTTAAGCCAGCAAGTGCTAACAACAGAGCCCAGGGGTGCCTTAGCACAGTCAGGGGAATCTGCAGATACTAGTGCAGCAGGATGCCAGCTACTCAGCCTGCCTGAACTCTAGCCCAGGGGCACAGAGGTAGAAACCTGAAGTGATCAGACAAACTCTTCCCCCACATCTTACTCTGTGAGCCTCAGGGTTACCCAGAGGAAACACTGAAAGTCCGGGCCTTGGCCTCAGTCTGGACATCTGGAGGCTATAGCACATAAATTCAACAACCAGGCCCTTGGCTCCCAACCTAAGATGTGTGGGTCAGAGCCCTCCATACCCAAGAAGAAGAAATCCACTTTAAAAGTCAGGGAATAAGCAATCACAATGGGCTGGAAGCAAGTTGGAAAAGGAAAACCAAAGACAAATGAATCCCATTATTGCAAATGAGAAAAACCAATTTCAGAAGAGAACACCATTGACTCTATACCCACACCTGAGACCACAGAAGGAACTATGAACTGCTGTCAAGCTCAGAAAGCATTCTTGGAAGAGCTCAAGAAGGATTTGAAAAGCCAAATTAGATAGGTAGAAGATAAACTGACCAATTCTTTTAAAATTACAATTGTCAAAATGGAAAAAAAAATCTCACTGAAGAAAACAAATCCTTAAAAAGAAAAAATTGTGAATCAGGAAGGGAGGTTCAAAATCTAACTGGAGAAAATATTTCCCTAAAAATGAAATCTTAACATATGGAAAAGGAGTTTCAAAAATTAAACAAGGAAAATAATTTGCTAAAAATTAGAATCATTCCAAAGAAGCTAATGACTCTATGAGGCATGAAGAAGCACTCAAATGAAACATAAAGATTGAAGAATTAGAAGAAAATGTAAAATATCTCATTGGAAAAACAACTGACCTGGAGAACAGATCCGGGAGAGATAATCTAAGAATTATTGATCTACTGGAAATATTTAAAAAACCTTGAACAATATCCTCCAAGAAATTATCAAAGAAAACTGCCCTGAGGTCCTAGAAGTAGAGTGTAAAAATAGTTATGGAAAGAATTCACCAGACACCTCCTGAAAGAGATTTCAAATTGAAAACTCCAAGAAATATTGTAGCCAAATTCCAGAATTATCAGGCCAAGGAAGAAATACTGCAAATAACTGGAAAGAAACAATTCAAATATTGCAGAACTACAGTCAGGATCACACAGGACCTAGCAGCTTCTACGTTAAAAGATCAGAGGTATTGGAATATGGTATTTCATAAAGCAAAAGAGCTTGAACTGCAACCAAGGATCAACTATCCAGCAAAACTGAGCATAATCTTGTAGGCAAGGAGATGGTCATTCAATGAAATAAGAGACTTCCAGACTGTCCTGATGAAAAAGTCAGAACACAATGGAAAATCTGATCTCCAAATACAAGACTCAAGAGAAACATAAAAAGATAAACAAGGAAAACGCATTCACAAACACACTCACATATCTTATGATTCAATAAGAGCAAACTGTTTACATCCTTATATGGGAATCTGATATGTGTCAGTAATGAGAATTGCATAATTATTATGACATTTAAAAGGGATATACATATACAAATGGCATAGGTAAAAATTAATTTAATGATAAAAAAACTCATTAAGGGGTACAAAGGGATTGTAATGAGAGAGAATGAAAAGAGGCAGAAAAAGGTAAAATAAGCCACACAAAGAGGCATAACAACATATTATAGTAGAGGGGAAGAAGGGAGGGAGGTGAGCATTATATGAACTTTACTCTCATTGGTTTTGGTTCAAGGAGAGAATGATATAATCAATTAAACATAGGATTCTAACATGAAGAACATAAAATTCCCTATAGTAGAGGGAAAGGAGAGAGTGAGCAGAGCACTGTATGAAATTTACTCCAATCACATCAACAACAAAACTAGTAGAAACCATGTGATTATCTCAATAGATGCAGAAAAGCCTTTTTGACAAAATACAAAACCCATTCCTATTAAAAACACTAGAAAGTATCGGAATAAATGGAGACTTCTTTAAAAGAATAAGTAGCATCTATCTAAAACCATCAGTTAGTATTATATGTAATGGGGATAAGCTAGGAGCATTTCCAATAAGATGGGGAGTGAAACAAGGATGTCCACTATCACGCCTCTTATTCAATTTGGTACAAGAAATGTTAGCAGTAGCAATAGGAGAAGAAAAAGAAACTGAAGGAATCAAATTAGGCAAAGAAGAGACTAAGCTATCACTCTTTGTAAATCTTATGATGATATGCTTAGAGAATCCTAGAGAATCAAGTAAAAAAAAACTATGGAGATAATAAATAAATTAGGCAAAGTTGTAGGACAGAAAATAAAACCACAAATCTTCAGCATTCCTATATATTTCTAACAAAATCCAACAGTAAGAGATAGAAAGAGAAATTTCATTTAAAATTACTATAGGCATTATAAAATATTTGGTAATCTACCTGCCAAAACAAACCTAGGACCTATATGAACACAATTACAAAACACTTTTCATACAAATAAAGGCAGATCTGAATAATTGGAAAAAACACATCAGTTGCTCATATTTAGTTTCAGCTAATATAATAAAATGACAATTTTACCTAAATCAATCTAAATATTTAGTGCCATACAAATCAATTTGCCAAAAAAAAAAATTTATAGAGCTAGAAAAAAAATATTAACAAAATTCATTTGGAAGAAGAAAAGGTCCACAATATCAAGGGAATTAATGAAAAGAAATACTAGGGAAGGTGGTTTAGCCCTACCAGATTTTAATCTGTATAATAAAGCAGCAGTCATCAATACTTCTTGGTACTAGCTAAGGAACAGAGAAATGGATCAGTGGAATAGATTAGGTGCACAATACACAGCAATCAATGACTATAGTAATCTACTGTTTGGTGAACCCAAAGACTCCAGCTTTGGGGATAAGAACTCACTATTGGACCAAAACTGCTGGGAAAACTAGAAAATAAAATGGCAGAAACTGGGCATAGACCAATATCTTACACTCTATACCAAAATGAAGTCTAAATGGGTGCACAATCTAGGTATAAAGGCTGATACTGTAAACAATCTCAGAGAGCAAGGAATCATTTATCTGTTTTATTTATGGAGAAGGGAAGATTTTATGACCAAACAAGGGTTAGAGAGCAGTATGAAATGCAAAACAGATAATTTTGATTACATTAAATTGAAAAGTTTCTTTACAAATAAAGCAAATGTAATTAAGATGAAGAGGAAATTGAAAAATTGGGAAAGAATTTTTACAACCTGGGTCTCTGATAAAGGCCTCATTTCTAAAATATACAGAGAACTAAGTCAAATCTATAAGAATATATGTTATTCCCCAATTGATAAATGGCCAAAGATATGAATAGGCAGTTTTCAGAGGAAGAAATTAAAAATATCTCTAAGCATATGAAAAATGCTCCAAATCACTACTGATTAGAGAAATGCAAATCCAAACAACTCTGAGGTACCACATCTCACTGGTCAGACTGGCTAAGATGACAAAACAGGAAAATTATAAATGCTGGAGAGGATGTGGAAAAAATGGAACACTAATGCATTGCTAGTGGAGTTGTGAACTGATTCAACCATTCTGTAGAGCAATCTGGAACTATGCCCAAAGGGCTATAAATAAGTGTATACCATTTGATCCAGCAATGCCACTTCTAGGACTGTATCCCAAAGAGATCATAGGAGTGGAAAATGGACATGTTTGTACAAAAATATGTATAGAAACTCTTTTTGTGGTGGCAAAGAACTGGAAATCAATTAGGTAATGGCTAAATAGGTTGTGGCAAATGAATGTAATGGAATACTATTGTGCTATACAAAATGAGGAGCAGACGGACTTTATAATAACCTGGGGAGACTTATATAAACTGATGTTGAGTAAGGAGAGCAGAACCAGGAGAAGTTTGTACACAATTACAGACATATCATATCTGTGACAACTAACTTTGGTAGAATGGGCTCCTCTCAGCAATGCAAGGTTAAGATGACTCCAAAAGAACTCATGATTGAAAGAAATATCCACATCCAGAGAAAGAACTACATAGTCTGAATGCAGATTAAAGCAAACTATTTTCACTTTATTTTTTTACTTTTTTTTTTTTTTGGTTTGTTTCTTCTTTCACAACTATGACTTGTTGGAGGCCAAGACCTTCTGAGGTCTTGGCACACTAGCTCCCCAGTTCTACAAGGGCATTAGGTAGATATGCAAGGATAGTATAATCTTGTTGGGTGGATGCTCTCATTGGTTTCATGAATATCTAAAGAATGTACTGCAAGTTAATTTGCAAGTCCTGATTAGGACTCTGGGTCTATTGTGCCCCTGGAGATGGTTTTAGGATAAAGATCTTGATGACTGATTAACCTTGGGCTGAGGTTGGGGGAAAGGCAAGACCCAAGATGTAATCGCCCCTGAAATAAGGAATATAAGCCCTATGATTTTCTTGTATCATTGGATTGGTATGGAATAGCTCTGCAATAAACAGACTATGAAATACATCCCCATCTCTCTGTCTCTTTCCTTTAATTCAGCTATAAGCTTTTCTCACTCTCTATTTTCCTCAACTGGTAGCTAGGCCTAGACTGCGCTGGCCGCAGCAATGAGTAATATAGAAATACTATGCATTATGTTGTTGTCATATATAACCTATATCAAAATACCATTTTAGAAACAGGGGAGGGGAACTGAGGGATAGAGAAAATTTTGAAATTTTGTAAAAATGAATGCCTTTCCATATAATTGGAAAAAGTAAAATACTATGTGAAATGTTGACTTACAAATTCTCTCCCTACCTCCTGCCCATTCTCCCTCCTTGAGAAGGCAAACAACTTGATATACATATACATGTGAAGTCAGGCAAAGCATATTTCCATATTAGTCATGTTGTAAAATAAAACACAACCACCAACCTCCCCCCAAAATGTTTGCTTCAATCTGCATGTAGACTCAATCAGTTCTTTTTCTAACAGAGGATAGAATTTTTCATCATAGGTCTTTTGGAATTGTCTTGGATCATTGTATCAATGTATTTCTGAGAAGAGTTAAGTCATTCCCAGCTGATTACATACAATATTGTTGTTACTATATAAAATAATCTTCTGGTTGTGCTCACTTCACTTTGCATCAGTTCACATAAATCTTCCATGTTTTTTTTCTGAAACTATCTAACAGTTCTTATAGAACAATAGTATTTGATCACAATTCTATACAATAATTTGTTCAGCCATGTGAGTCTCCAGTAGTCTAAGCATCATACTGTTTCTTATCTTTATTAAACTCTAAACTTAATTAGCTTAATTGCAACATAATTTCAAACTCTACCCCACACCTCCTTTGCTTGAGAGTGGATATATGCATACCCTTCAGAATTTTTGACCTTATGAAAGACACAAACAGATTAAAGAAGATAAAAAGATGTACCCCATGAATTAGAAAAAAAATTATTAACTAACAAGGAAGTGAACAAAGCAAAGAAAAATGATATAGGAAAAATGGATGAAAATAAGTAATTGACGGAGAACTACTTAATTTAGTGGGAAAAGAGAAGGAACAAAAGAAGAGAAGAAAGGACTAAATAAATGAAAGAGAAATGAATAATTCAAATAAAGTCCAAGAACTAGAGAAAAGATAGGTAAATGGGAGTAGGAAGGGTAGACCTGTAAACTCTGACCTCTTTGTTAAAAGAAGAAAGATCAGCCAAAAAAATCCCTAACAAATACCAGTTCATTAAAGTCATGTTTAGTCATTACACTGTTCAGTATTCTTTTCCTTTACATTATTGTGATCATTGCACAAACTCTTCTACTGATTTTGCTCATTTTACTCTGTATCAATTCATGTGAAATCTTCAGATTTCATGATTTCTTTATATTCATCATTTCTTATGATACAATAATATTCTTCTATATTCCCTCTGCCACATTTGGTTTTACTTATATCCTAATTGATGGACATTTATTTAGCGTGGAGTTATTTGTTACAACAACAAAAAATATAGTATGTATTTGCAATAGAGATTTGATACACAAGACATGCAGGAAATGTATGCAAGTATATAAGCATTAGAACCATTCCACAAGTTGTGGTTAAATGTTCAAGTGAGGAAATACAATCTATCAACATCAGGTCAAAGAATGCTCAAAATCAGTAAAAATAAACACATTGCAAATTAAAGCGATTTAAAGGCTTCTCCCTATATGCCTCATTTTTGCAAAGGTGATAAGAGGAAAATGTAAATATTGGAGGGACTTCAGGCAGAGAAGGATAGGCATTTACTGTTGGTGGGACTTTGAAGTACTCTAGGGATTCAGGGAAATAATTAGGCTTTATGTTAGAAATCATTAAATTTTCATGGTCAGACCAATTTTGACCCAGAGATATCTCTTAGAATTTCATACTATTATGATTTTGAAGGGAAAGATTACATAGATGTAATAAGTTGCTTTCTTGGAAAATGAGTACTTCAGCAAACCTTCCCTCTTTAGGGTTTTTAGGACCACCAGAGGAGGGATATCTGGGTCACAGAGATTGTACAGCATGAAGAATAGGAATATGGGAAAGGGTCAAGATTTAGGAAGCAATTGTCTTTGGATAAAAAGGTGGTGAATATAGTGCATGGACGAAAAGCAGGCTGATTAAAATGGGATATAGAGAGCCACCAATCACAACTAGCATTTTTTGACATTATTCTTCTCAGAAGAAGGTCCTGATAATTTTTTTTTTCAAAAATGGAAAGAAACATTTAGGACTTAAACCTAAACTTTAGGCTATGTCTGGTATCTATTCAAAGTTGGGAAGGTTAGAAGAGAGAATAAACCTTTTGGTATACAATAGCCCTACTTTATGTGAAGTATAAAGTACAAAGGTCATGAATAGGAGATTAGATCCCAGAATAGCTTTAAAGTTATTTAAATGCTTAAAAGAAAGAAGCAAAATAAATAAATAAATAAATGCTTCTTGGAAAGATGTGCCCCAGAAGAATATTAATCAAATTAACATCAGCAGGGAGAATTCTGAACTCATACTTTTAACTGGGCTTGAAAAGGTAGAGGAAGGAAGATAGAGCATCATAATATAAGCAAATTAAACAACAGCAACAACTTCTAAGGCAGAGTTGCATGTGGTAGGAAAGAATCTGTTGGAGAAAACAAGAATCAAATTAATGCAAGCAAAACAAATCACAGGGATGATGTGATGATTTAAAAGAGAAGAAAGTCTGTGTGGAGGAAATGATACAAAAGCACTGAATGAGAGAAAACAAAAGCTTAATAAGTATAACTTTAATGTGGCAGGATTTCCCCTCTCACTAAAGTGGAGAATGGTAGCATAAATAAAGAAACAAAACCCAATAATTTGCTGGAAAGCAGAAACTTCTTTGAAACAGAAAAAACAAATATAAAACTAATACAGTGTGAAATGAGGAATTTAGCACAAAATTAATAATGATTAAGATGAGCAAAAATATCTAGTTACTATTAAGATTTCAATATAAAGAGATAAACAGACCACATTATGTTTAAACATGATAGTGAAATAAATGATTACTAAATGTGGATCCAGTTGCATCAAAGTTCATAAAATAAGTTAAATACAAAAAAATAAAACAAAATAACACAGTAATTGTAAGAGATACTAATAGTCTCCTTCCAAAACTGGATAAATCAGGACCAAGATAAACATGAAAGAAAATAAAGTTGAGCAAAGAAAAAATAAGTTTGAAAGACAAATGGAGAATGTAGACATGAAGTAATAGCATAAAAGGTGACTATTTAAAAACTGATCACATAATAGGGCAGAAAGATTATATATTTGTGTGTGTGTGTGTGTGAATACATATGTATGTATGTATGTATGTATGCATGCAAGTATTTCAGGGGGAAGGCAAGGCAATTAGAGTTAAGTGACTTGTCCAAGGTCACACAACTAGTAAGTGTCAAGTGTCTGAGGCCAGATTTGAACTTGAATCCTCCTGACTCCAGGGGGGTGCTTTATTCATTGCGCCACCTAACTGCCCCCTAAATATATTTTAAAAGGAAGAAACACTAAACATTCTCTACAGATAGAAATGAAATAAAATAATCAAAGGTAATAATATCAGAAGGCACAACCTCAAGTCATCACTAATTAACAATATTCTATCAGAGGTTCTCAACCTGTGGGTTATGTTCAATTTACATACATCCTGCATATCAGATATTTACATTATGATTCATAAACGGTAGCAAAATTACATTTATGAAGTAGCAACAAAAATAATTTTATGATTGGGGGTCACCACAACATGAAGAACTGTATTAAAGTGTCAGGGCATTAGGAAGGTTGAGGACCACTGTTAAATGATACTTCTTTTTTGTTTGTTTGTTTAAGGTTCATCCTTTTCCATTATTAGGCTCAGCTTTGCAAATGTATGTTATCTGAATGCATATTTCAAGATCCTTTGGATTTTTTAAATATTCAGTTACTGAATTCTTCTTTGCAGAATAATCCTGGGAAATTTTCATGAACATTTCTTTATAGCTGAAGGTCTCTCCCCCAGATGTTCACGAAATTTGTTTTTTGGCATTGAAGTTCTGAAATTTAGCTACCTTAGAGTGACATTTAACCATGTCTTAGAGTAGTAGTATAGTATTCTTTTTTTTTTTTTTTTTTTGCTTTTTGGAGGGCAGTTGGGGTTAAGTGACTTGCCCAAGGTCACACGGCTAGTTTTTTGAGTTAAGTGTCTGAGGCCGGATTTGAACTCAGGTACTCCTGACTCCAGGGCCGGTGCTCTATTCACTGCGCCACCTAGCCGCCCTGAGTATTCTTAACTGATTGTGACTGGATATATCAATCCATATAGTGTTTTCTATAATGAAAGCTATGTGGCAGTTTTATAGTATCATTTCCTGCAAAAGTATTCAGTCGATCTTTTGAAAACTTTAAAAAAAATTTTCTGGCAGAAGAAAAATGATCCTTAAGTTATCTCTATACATGTTATCTTTAAGGTTGGTTTCTTTAGCTTATATCAAATTTTCATGCCCTTTCAGGGTTGTCTAAGCATTTTCCATTTCTTGCCAATCACTCATATGAGAAACAACAGGCTTTTACAAGATGACTACCTAGGATTAGAGTTGTGGACTTATTGCTATGGGAGGGCAAAACTAACTGGCCCTGTATTATCGAAAATGTGCTATTGTATTTATTTGTTGATGGGATACTCTAAGGAAAATATGATCACCACAGAACCATGGAATATAAGGATGAAAACTCAGAGATCATGAAATTCACCCTACTTTTTTTTTTACAAAGAAGGAAACTGAGGCCTGTATCTGTGTGTTTGTACACATATATCAGAATACAAATAGACTAGGAAAACCACTAGTCTTTTCTTATTTTTATAATGTGAAATGGTCAGCTGGTAGTTAGGCAACTGGATAAAAAAACAGATTCTTCACCTCAAGAATTACTTGCTTTGAGGATGTGGAGAAGGGTGGGAGGGAACAAAGAATTTGGAACTCAAAACGTTTTTTAAAAAGTGTAATTGTTAATATTTTTACATAAAATTGGACAATATTTAATAAAATCAATAAAACTATATTTTTAAAAAAGAATTTCTTGCTTTAGAAGGTCAGGGTCAAGGTAATTATCATTAAACTTCCATAGTACTCAATATGGCATGCTTTAATCATTACTGATGTTCACTCATTGTTCCCCTATTGCTGCGGTGCCCTTCCTTAAATCAGTCTACTTGCTCCCCAAGTTATTCCCATAAGGTTTTAAGGTATGCTTCTAAATGCAACTAAAGAAAAAAAAACTGAGATGAGTGACACAGACTTTTGTTTTTCTTAGTCCCTTGAAAACTATAGTTCATCCAACGTAAAGAAGTATTGAATTGTCTTCATTATACTTTTATAATTGAAAGATTTCAGTGTACAGTCAATCATTATGTGCAAATATACCATGAATACGTGCTTCATATATTTAAACAAAAACTTCATATATTTAAACAAAATATATTAAAACAAAAATAATTCAATGAGATGAGAGTAAATTAGAGTATTCGCCCTCTTAATTTCTGTGGAATGATTATACCTATTTTTATCAGTTAGAGGAAGAGGGCTAAGAATGTTTCCATTATGTATTTTATTTCTGCTAAGCTCCTAGAGGGCAGGGGCAAGCTTTTAACTCTTTTTGTATCTTTAGTGCTTAGCACAGTGCCTGGCACATAGTAGATGCTTAATGAATACTTATCAATTGATTAACTATTTTGCTATGCAATTCGTGGGGTTTTTTTTCTATTGTGTGTTCCAAGAGAACACACAGGATGAAGGTTCATGGTGGTGACGCTGCCCCCACAATGAACCCATGCAATGGTGGATTACAGATGCAAATGGAATACCTATTATGAATGTATCAAATTTGCCCTTATTATGTCAACATAAAATAAATCATTGAAGGCTACAGACTGGAAGATGGAAAAAAATAACTTTTTTTTGTTCTAATAGCATGATTCTTTATTAAAATATATTTCAACATGTGGAAAGATGTGTTGTCTCTAAAGAGCTAATATCAGTGGAATTTTACCCTATGGCTTATTCAATTTTTCTTGACTACAAAGTCAAGTTATTCATACTGTTTCTGTGGAACTTTAACTAGTAGTATCCAAAAGAAAATTATTTGAACTCAAGTCGGGATGCCTTGTACTCTGATTTAGAAACCAAACTATGTTCCTGAACTTATACAGGAAATTTCTTGAATGGGGGAGTTTAAAAGAAAGGGATGGGAACAGCCATTCACTGCCCTAAGGTAGTTAGGTGCTGGGTCTGGAGTCAGGAACTCATCTTTGTGAATTCATATCTAACTTCACTTACGAATTGTGTGACTCCATGTATGTCACTTAGCTCTGTCTCAGTTTCCTCACTTGTAAAATGAACTAGAGAGGAAAATGGCACTCTAGTCTGGTAGTAAAAGAGAACTCCAAATGGGGCCACAAAGAGTCAGTTATGACTGAAAAACAAGCACTAAGTTAAATGTGTGAACAGTGAATGGAATAAAAGGAACACATCTTTGACCATGATAAACATCCCTGTGCATTATTCTCTCTATGCTCAAAGTATTTTGTCATGAATTGCCCCTTTTTGGAATTGATTGATAGGTCAGGACATGCCTGGCTATTATTTCACTGCATCACAAGGACTTTGAAGGGATGCTGTAGTCTTACAGAAATTCTGCTTAACAGAGCACCACAGAAAAGCTCATCTGAGCAACCTTTGTTCACTCACAAGCAAGGACAAGGATGTAAAGAAATGACAAGTCCATAGATCTTGAAAAAGAGCCATCACCATTCTAGCTCCAAGATAGGGGCTGCCCATTAAGAGATCAGTTATGATAAAGTAATGAGGTACACCTGGAGTGAGAGCATTAGTCAGGGGCCCGAGAGGTGAAAGCCATTGCATTATCTAAAAGCTCCTGGTTACCCAATGATGCCTACCTTGGCAGGCATATCATATTCAAAGAAATTATTTCATTTAGCTTTTAATTAGCCATACAAAGGCACACATAATTCCAGGATTTGTCAAAAAAATCTTTATGCTTTTATTTAATATAGGGAGGTTTGGAAGGGAGAAACAATGAACTTTCAGTCTGAAGAAAAAGATTATCAGAGAGGAGATTACCTTCCACTACTACCCCTCCAGCTGTTTAAAGGTCATTTTTCTATCCATTTAAGCTCCATAGGCTTTTGGATTGACCTGGGGTTTTCAAATGGCCTGTCGTTAGAACTGAGGACAAAATGACAGGGTTTTGATTCACTCTAACAACTGAGAAAGCTTTGCAAGTTACTGAGCTTAGCTAAGGGGGGAAAAGGAGCAAAAAAAAACTTTTACCACATTCATAGCTCCTCTCTGCAGGATGAACAAGAGCACAGCTTTAGGAACACAGCAGAGGTGCCTAATAGCAAAGAAAGAATCCCATCATCAGTCCCCAGCATTATCATTTTTACCACTAAATATTATTTATGAAACTGTATTACTGATGTGCTGCAGTGTCAGGTCCTATTTGGGACTGACAAGGTCACTGCTGTCAATGGAGAGGATTTCTGTGATGTGACCTCAGACAGTACGGTGGGATTATTCCATATGGAAAAATAGTAGCTCTCTGCCATATTCTCAAGTGTTTATTTTATTTGGCTCAGTTAGGTTCCTTCTAATATAGTTAATGCATTCTGGTAGTGCATAGAGTGCTGGACTTGGAGACGTGAAGAACTGAGTTCCAATCCTGCCTCAGACACTTAACTGGCCACGTGAACCTAGACAAGTCACTTATTCTTTTTTGTGCTTCATTTAACTAAACTACTAAGTGAGATAAAAGCATCTATCTCATGGGGTTATTTTGAGAGCTAATGCTATAAATATGTGTAAAGCATTATGCAAATCATTAAAAAAAACTACACACAGGTTAGCTACTGTCATTACTACTGTACTCCCAACATATTATGATTCCACATTGACTTTTGGCACCCCAAAGATTGTGTGATAGCTTTACACATCCCATAAAGCTGGAATGGCTTCAGATGTGATGTGTCTGTCACACCAGGATGAGTCTAGCTAATTTTGGAGAAGTCCCCTTCCAAAGGGTTGATTTCCAAGTGGTGAATTATTGTGATTATCAAGGTTATTTTTATTACTATTGATTTATCATAGCAACACATGAGACTTTCCACTGAGGTGTGGAGCTGGCTATAACATGGAAGGGAAAGAATTCCTACACACATGACACCATGTCTTTGATTTAGAATGGACAGAATTACAGAAGCCATCAAATTCACCATTTGATTTTATAGCTGATGCTAGGGCACTAAAGTGACTTACCATTAGAAGGCAAAAACGTTTGTTTTTTTTTTATTTTTGTTATCTTTAGTACAGAGCACACTGTGGGGTATATAGTAAGCACTTAACAAGTGCTTATTGAGTGACTGATAGATTGCCAGAAAGCACACAGGTAATAATCACTGGAAATAGAATTTGAACACAGGTCCTTTAACTCTTGAATCTAGACTCTTTCAACTATCCTGCCTCACAGATAAAGTAAGATATTGCTTTTAATATCAATAGTTAAGTGAATACATGGCTTTCAACCAAGAGTAATTTTTAAATGATAGTTATGATGTCTGTGTCCTGAAAGAATTACTTATATATCCCTCAATGGAAAAACAATAAAATGTTTTTCCAAAGACAAACTATTCAGTGGGAGAAAAAGATCTTTACAGGAAGGACATCAGAAGAAGAAGTGGTACATTACAACCTTAGATACAGAACATCAAAATATGACTGGATCATACAAGACAGCTTTGTAAGCAGGAACCTGTTAAGGATGTTACTGGACTTATTATTTATTTATTAACTTTGAATCCTGACATTATGGTCTTCCCCTTATGTTGAATAATTTATCTCTGCCTTTCTATTTCTATGAACATCTGTGTTATTCCTATTTATTTTAGATGATAAATCTTTATGTGGGAAAGGATACATTTGTTTTCTTTTCTTTGTATAGTGCTTAAAAATGCACAGTGTACTCTTAGCTAGGTTGTTGGGTTCTAGGAGTCATAGTATGAATCTGTACCTATTGAAAATCTCTCCACACAGATGAGCAACTAGTCTGCAACTTACAATATCAAAAAGTTA
This sequence comes from Pseudocheirus occidentalis, assembly GCA_028646575.1. NCBI lineage: Eukaryota > Metazoa > Chordata > Mammalia > Diprotodontia > Pseudocheiridae > Pseudocheirus > Pseudocheirus occidentalis. Next base: position 21,172 of record JAQQSW010000228.1, read on the forward strand.
CCTGAGATTCTAAAATGTTAACTGATTTCCCCAATGAATCTGTAGCTGGTATGTTCAGGGCTCAAACATAGGGCTTCCTCACTCTAAAATGACCTTCTATCCACTATCTCCATATGTCACTGTCTTTCATGAAGCACTTGAGTGCATTATAAAGATTATTTCATATCATAAAATGTCAGTACTGGAAGGAACCTTAAAGATCTCTAACTCAGCCTTCTCATTTTTATAAATAGGAACTTGACTATCATCCTACAACCAGTTAGCATTCATGGGGCATTGGAAACTATAGTAGGGCCTGCAGATAGAAAGACAAAAGTGAAACAGTCCCTACTCTTAATGAGTGCTTAATCAAGTCAAGGAGGATACCATGTACATGTACAGATACATATAAATGGGTACATATAGACAATACAAGTAAGTTGGGGAAGGAGAGATGCACTACTGGCTTGGGTAGGGGAAATGTAATCAGGTAAAGCTTAATGTAATAGGTGGCATCAGAAGTAAGCCATCAGAGATACAAGATCCCAAGAAGGAGAGGTGAAGAGGGAATGAATAACAGGTGTGGGGGACAAATAAGGCAAAAAATAAGAGATGGGAGATGGTCGAACAACAGTGTATATAAAAAAGAATCACATAAAATAAGTCTTCCGGAAGGATGGATTGTGACCAGATCATGAAGGACAAAACAGGATTTAATATTTGAGTCTTAAAATGATAGTGAGCCCCTGGAGTCTATGCAATTGTGTGGGGGTTGGGGAGTAATCAGATGAACCTGTTACTTTAGGAAAATCACTTTGGCAACTGTGTGGAATGTGAATTGGGGAGAAGAGAGGATTAAGGTAGGGAAAACCATTTGGAAGGCTCTTGTAATAATTCAGTGAAAAGTGGTTGTGTGAGTGGAGGAGTAGACAGAGAAGAGAGCTATAACCATGTTATTTGCCCATGGCACTTGATAATTTGATTACTGACTGGGATTTCATAAACAAAATTCTTCTAGGAAGAGATATCACTTAGCTTAAATACTATCTCATTTTAATATGAACTCGAAACAGTTAAAGAAAAAAAGTACCTTAAAAAATGAGATTTTATGTATCTGGGTTATGTCTGCAATAATTCTCTACTGTATTAGTTCCTTCAAAGGTGAATGGTTTCTGAATTATGACATAACCTTAACTCACCATCTGTTATGAAATGGTGTGTGAAGTTTGAAGTTAGCATTTTCGGCTTCACAAAATCACCAACAAATATGAACTCTTATTGACTTCATAATTGAGTCTAAACAAGGTCAATGGTCACTTTGATGCTTTATCAACTCATTCATTCTTTACCACTTAGCCCAGTGCCTTGTACAAAGTGGATGCTTAGTCAATGCTAGTCAACTAACAAATTCTAACTAATGGAGTTTTCTGAAAGAACAATATTGTTATGAACTTTCTGGGAGTGAAAACAATACTCCTAATTGAGATGGCTCAAAGGATCTAGGTTTGAACAAGATTTTTAGATAATTTGATCCAACCTATTCATTTTGTAACTATAAAAACTATATTATTTATTCAAGGTCATGCAGTCTGGAAATGTATAAGCCAGAAGATGAATTCAGATATTTTAATGCTTAGTCAGAAAAATTTAATTTAATAAGCATTTATTAATTCTTTAATTGATAAATGATCAAAGGATATGAACAGGTAGTTTTTGAAGGAAGAAATCTAAGCTATCAGTAACCGTTACAAAAAGTGCTCCAGATTACTAATGATTAGATAAATACGAATTTCTCAAACATGAAAAGCATTTTTTGAATTTCAACACCACAATCACCCCCCAGAAAAAAAGAAAAATATATATTAGAGGAGCTGGAGGAAAACTGACACCCAGAGAATTCACTCTTGGTGAATCTATGAATTGGTCCAGCTAATCTGGAAAGTATATTAGAAGTGTGCTCCCACAGTTAACTAAACTGGGCCTTCCCTTTTGCTGTCACTAGCCTGTTTCTCAGGATGAGGTCTTCCTGACCTACAAATACATGTAAATTATTGTTGTACAGGTGACTTCCTTTTAAAATGAACATCAAGACATCAGCAAATGAATGAAATGAAATTATTATTGTGCTGTAAGAAAAAACAAGCAACAAATGAATAATTCAGAGAAGTATGGGAAGACTTATCAGAAATTATGAAGAGTAAAGTATGCTTAACTGAGAAAAAATATACACATTGACTATAACAGTTTAAATGGAAAGAGCAAAAAGGAAATAAAAACTGAACTGGTTTGGCCATAGGGAGGAATTGAGAAAATATAAATCTGACACTTCTTTGCAGAAATGGAATGATGGAAATGGGATATTGCATATAATCTGAGACATATTTATCCATTGATTTTGCCTTTTTTACTCTTATAAGAAATAATTCAGTGTAAGGGAGGAGTAAGGGATATATTCAGAAATGAAGATCAAATAAAAGCAAGAATCATCAATATAGTTTTTAAATAAAAAGAAGTTGACTTCTGGTATCCAAGATGGCTGAATAAATAGTGAATCACTGTACTCTCACATATTCACCTCCAAACAAACATAAAAGCACCACAAAGCAAATCATGAAACAGGAGAACCAACAATAAGATGGGGAGAGACAATCTTTTAGCCCCCAAATCTTGGATGATCAGCAAGAAAAGTCCATCTCACTTGGATGAAGGGGGAGCACAGTCCATGACAGGAGGTGTCTCAGAAAGCCAGTAGCAAACCAGCAGGAGATGCTGGAGCATGCAAATGACAACACTAGGATCTCCACCTGCCCATGTGCCTTAGCATAGCTAGCGGAACCAGCAGACCTTAGCTCCAAGAGCCACATTTGTTTCAGTATAACCCTGCTTATACAGGCATCCTCCAGAGGCCAGACTGCCATGTAGTTTGGTGTAGCCCAGGGGAAATGTAGAAACACTCCTCTGTTCTCAGCAAATACCAGACATCACCACTAGAGCACAAGGTAAGGCAGAAGACCCCTACAGCCTCCAAAAGTACCAGCCACCCCCTCAGCATAGCACCAAATAGCCAGGGCCTGCAACCACTAGCAGAAGAAGCCTGAGACAGTAGCCCTTCCACTCTGGGAACAGAGCACAAATTTAAGAAGGAAACACAACACACACACACACACACATACACACACCCCACAGTACAAAAAAAATCTGACCATAGAAAGTTATTATAGTGAGAGGGAAGACTAAGACACAAACTCAGAAGAGGACAACAAGCTCAAAACACTTACAGAAAAAACCTCAAAGAAAAGCAGGAAGCAGTCTCAAACCCAGAAAGAACTCAGAAGAACTCAAAAAGGAGCTTAAACATCATATAATAAAGTTGAAGAAAATGGAGAAAAATAAGAGCAAAGCAAGAAAATTATTTTAATGGCAAACAAAATCAAAATAATGAAAAAATGGAAGAAAATGTAAAATACCTAATAGGAAAACAACTGGCCTAGAAAATAGATCCAGGAGAGACAATATCAGAATCATTTGTACTATCTGAAAGCCATAATCAAAAGGGAGCTTTGACAGCATCTTTCAAGAAATGATCAAGGAAAACCTCCTTGATGTCCTGGAACCAAAAGGCAAACACTGATCACCTCAGGAAAGAGATTTCAAATTAAAAATTCCAGGGAACATTATAGCCAAATTTCAGAATTATCAGGTTGAGGAAAAGTTCCGCAAACTGCCCACAAGAAACAATTCAAATATTTCAATGTTGCTGAACTATTTTACATACCTACTTGGGAAGATGATATTTGGAATCTTTAAAAAATGAAACACGCATAAAATAGTACACGCATAAAATAGTTAGAAGGAATATACATAGAGAGTACTGGTATAAGGCAAATTTGAAGGAATAACATAAAAAATAAAGGATGAGAAAAAGGAGTTTAATGGGTACGGAAGGACAGGAGAGGTAGAATGCTCTAAATTATTTCACATGAAGAAGTGCTAAAGAAAGTGGAAGTGAAGATGGGAGGGTGAGTTATGAGCATAGCTTGAACTTTATTCTCATCAGCATTGGCTCAAAGAGGGAATCATACACCATCAGTTGAACATAGAAATCAATCTTACCCAACAGACAAGTAGGAGGGAAAGAGATTAAGTAAAAGGGGGTGTGATGGAGACTGACAGAAGGGAGGGCAGATCAGGGGAAGTGGTAGACAGATGCAAAACACTTGTGAGGAGGGAAAGGATGAAAGGAGAGAGGAGGACAAACAGGAGTAAGAATAGGATGGAGGAAAATACACAAGTAGCAAACATAACTGTGAATGTGAATGGGATGTACTCTCCCATAAAATGGAAGTGGATAGCAAAGTAGATCAAAAACCAGAATCCCACAATATGTTGTTTATAAGAAACATACTTGAAGTAGAACACACAGATTAAAGGCAAGGGGCTAAAGCAGAATCTACTATGCATCAGCTGAAGTTAAAAAAAAGATAGCAATTCTGACCTCAGCCAAAGTAAAAGCAAAAATAGATCTAATTAAAAGAAATAAGGAAGGAAACTACATCTTGCTAAAAGGTACCAATAGACAATGAATCAATGTCAATACTAAATATCTATGCATATGCAACAAGTGTTACAGCACCTGAATTCTTAAAAGAGAAATTAACTGATTTAAATGAAGAAATAGAGAGCAAAACTATATTAGTAGGGGACTTCAACTGTTGCCTCTCAGAACATGATAAATCGAATAAAAACAAACAAGAAAGAAACTAAGGAGATAAGTAGAATTAGAAAAAAATAGATCTGACAGGCTTTTGGAGAAAACTGAATGGGAATAAAAAGGAATATATGCCATAATCAAATCAGAACACCTGTCTACCTGTTATGGGGATCTATGACCAAACGAGATAGAGAACATTACAAAATGTAAAATAATTTTTATTGCATTAAATTTAAAACATCTATACAAACAAAACTAATGCAACCAATATTAGAAGGAAAACAGAAAACTGGGAAACAATTTTTACAGCAAGTGAATCTGATAAAGGTCTCATTTCTCAAATATATAGAGAATTGAGTTAAAATTTATAAGAATACAGGGAATTCCCCAATTGATAAATGATCAAAGGATATGAAAAGGCAGTTTTCAGATGAAGAAATCAAAGCTCTTCATAGGAATAGGATAAAGTGGTCTAAATCACTTTTGCTTAGAGAAATACAAATTAAAGCAACTCTGAGATACCATCTCACATCTATTGGTTAATATTGGCTTATATGACAAAAAAGAAAATGATAAATGTTGGAAAGGATGTGGAAAAATTGGGACACTAATACCCCATTGGTAGAGTTGAGAACTGATCTAACCATTCTGAAGAACAATTTGGAACTATGCCCAAACAGTAAACAAACTATGCATGCACTTTGATCCAGCAATACCACTACCATGTCTGTATCCCAAAGAGATCATAAAAAAGGGAAAGATACCTATATGTGCAAAAATATTTATAGTATCCCTTTTCATAGTGGCAAAATATTGGAAACAGGAAATCCTCCCATCAGCTAGGGAATGTATGAACAAGCTGTGGCATATGAATGTAATGGAATAATACTATTGTACAATAAGAAATGATGAAGTGATAGATTTCAGAAAATCCTGCAAAGAATTGTATGAACTGATGCAAAATGAACTGAGTAGAGCCAGGAAAACATTGTCCATTGTATCAACAACATTGTGGGATGATCGACTGTGAATGACTCAGCTTTTCTCAACAACACAATGATCCAATACTAATACATGGGACTCATGAAGGAAAATTCTAGATTAAGAACTGATGGGCTCTGAATATACATCAAGGCATATTTTTCCCTACTTTATTCTTTCTTGTGTTTTTTTCTTTTTAATCTGTTTATTCTTTCACAGTTGTGACTTATATGGAAATGTTTTTTATGATAGCATGTGTATAAACTATATCAAACTGCCTACCATTTTTAGAAGAGAAGAGAGGATAGAGGAAGGGAGAAAAATTTGGAACTCAATGCCTTGTAAAAATAAATGCTAAAAATGTTCTTGACATATAATTGGGTGAAAATACTATCAAAAAAGAAGAAAATGTAACAAATCATTTTGTATTTGCTGAAGCAAAATCAAAAGCAAACCAAAAATTATAATCTCCATCAAAGTGAAAAAAAATCATGCTAGGGCAATTTGTTGCTCAAAAGGGAAGTGTAATTGGGATATGGCTGGCCTTGCTTATGACTATAACGACAGTGGTTGTTGGTTTAAAATCTGATTGTTCATATGCATATCGGCCTCTGATCTCTTTCAATATCAGATGACCACATATTTACTGCCTTCTTGCCTAAACAAGGGTCTATTTAGAATCACCCATAGTGCCCGCCCCACAATGTACAGGGTAAACACAAGCTCTAGGAGCATCACAGCTGATACAGTACACAACAAGAAAGAAAGATTGTTGATTGTCATTCATGTTCAACAGTCTTTTAAGCACTGAGATTATTTTCTCCTTCAATGAAGTCTCTCTGAGATCAGAATGTTATAGTCATCAGAAACTCAGGTCATGTAAAATATTTCCCTTCATGATGAAAAGAACCCTTTATAATTTAGACCTGCACTTCCAATGAACAGTAAATGCAATCCACTTTAATGAGAACATGTCTAGCCAATCATAGGTCATGAATGTATAAGTCTCCACTTTGAATGCATTCAACATAATAGAAATTATACTCTGAGGAGGGTTATCAATTTAAAATACACAATTCAGTAAAAATCTACTGCTGGCTCCACTTCAGGCCCTTTCTTTTTATATAGTTCAATGTGTCTTTTCACAGAGCAAGGCTTCACAGTATGGTCAAGACATAGATGTGTGAGGTCCTTTAAAAAATTGAACAGCAGTTCAGTATTAGTCATTCATTCCTTGCTCCATTCGTTGTCTGCCTCTTTCAGAGAAAGAAAAGTATTATTCCCCATAGCAACGTCTAAAAGTGAGTTGGACCAGTTTAGGCAGGAATCCCAGAATTAAAGCAATGCACTGTATTTTGTAGAAGGAATGATAAGGTAGACAAAAAGTATATTATCATGCCAGAGACTAATGATTGGAAAAATAAAGTAGGCTGGAACAAGACTTGTAACTAGGAAATGTTATGCTTGGGATAAACAGGGTTAGAATAAGGCAGTCTGGCACTAGGAGCAAGTACCTGGGAGAAGAATCCTGTGAGACAAACTTGCATTTGCTGAGGGTAGGGCCATATAGAGTAGCTATTACTTCAATTGATAAATACTTATTAATCAACTTGTATGTTCCAAGCACTGTGCTAAGTGCTACGGTGAACCCACAATGGGGGTGAAATGAAAAAACTCTTTGGGATTCTGCTGCCAACATCTTCTAAATTTCATTGCCCTATGTTAGAACAAAGTCCAGGTTATTATGCCCTGGTTATGTCTCTGACTTTAGAGCTCTATGAGCTACATAAGAAGGAAGATATCACAGTTTGCTCACATTTAGTTAATTTTTTTCCCTATCTGCTTCCTCACTTGTTTCCACCTGAAGCACTATCTGCAAATAAAAGGTGGAAACATGAGAGTATGAAGGAGAGTTTATTATCTTCGGCTGAGACTAAATGTTGATACTCTAGGGTACCCTCTCTTTTCCTTCTCCCAACCATAAAACAATATGAAATAGGACAAAAGGACAACAAAATAGTGGGTAGATAAAGGGAGAGATATGATAGTAAACAGATGTCAAAACACTGATGAGGAGATTCAAAATATTCAAAATAAAAGATAAGGGAAAATCACCTCTTGGTCTTTTCTTACTGGCTCTCTACTCTGGACCCAGATGGGGTCTAATTGACTGTTGGCAAATAATAAGAAAAATGAGCAACATAAAGAAATAAATAACAAAAGTGTCATTTCAATACCATCAAACAAATAAGAAAGAAATATCTTTCTGTTCTAACTATCTAGTGACTATCAAAATGATTCCATTGATCTTGCCTCTTGGGACTAGATGGTTGACATATAGATAAATTACAAGACTGATCTTATATATCATGGAATCATTATATTATAAATTTATTATTGGAAAGGAATTTAGAAATTGTCCAATCCTTACCTGAGTCCATCTAATTCTTAGGATCAACATAACTTCCAGCATCACAATTCACTTTCTCCCCCCCCACTTTTCATAGTTTCAGTAATGTGATAGGCAAAACTGTTAACAAAATTGTAGCATATTTATTTGATATATAATCATTTTGTATGTGCCTACTATAAAAGAGAGCATGATACAATGAAGACAGCATTGGTTAGAATGCCATCCTTATGTAGCAAATATAGTATCATAAAACTGAACAGAGATCATTAATCATCTATTATAACTTTCTTTATACAAAACTCACTGGGTCCCCAATGTCTGTATATTACCATCATCTGAGATTCAACAAGGTTACTAAGAGCTGAGCAGAAAAGTTAGGAACCCACTGCGTCACATGAAGTTTTATTCAGGGTCACTTAGAGCTAAATATGTTCAATTGTGAACCAAGAGAAGCTAAAGAGAGATGGAGTGAGAGAGAAGTCAGGGTGGGAACAGAAACTGAATATGACAAAGGCAGTAGAGCAGATGAAAAGGACACATGAGCCTGAGGATCTGACACCAGGAAGGCAAGCATAAAGCAGACCAATTTAGCAAAGCCCAGAGGGGTGAATGAGAGATATCATGGGACTAATAGAGCTTTGTCTAACAGTGCCAATACCTGAGGGGGCCCAATTGATATCCATGAGGAACTGTCTCTACAGTCGTTATTGTACTGTACCTAAAAGTAAGTATTGCACTCTGTTGGGTGCACACTACCACAAAGCACCACATCCAGTTCTCTCCTCCCTTTACCTCAACACCCAACCAGGTTCTCATCACCGCATTGCCATGTTAGAAGTAATATCTTTCCCCTAATCCCACAAAAGCAAGGATCTAACCATTTCCTCCCCTAGAGTGACTGTACTCATAGTCTAACTGTCTCTGCTGTGTTCTCTCTCCTCTCCATGTAATGCACCCTTTTGCTCCAATTTATTGCTACTAGGCTTATTTCTTTTATTCCACCCCCCCCAAATAAAATCTTAGCCCTATTTCTCCATTGGAGTCTTCCTTGAAACATGGCATAGAAGTTACCCTGAAATCTCAGAGGCTGTTTAGTCCAACTCACACCTAAACAAGACTTTGTTCTACAATATAACAGAGAAGTACTTATATATTGTTAGCTTGAATACCTTCAGTGAAAGAGAACCTACTACCACCCAAGTCCATTCATTCCTCTTTGGGTTAGTGAGACCTGTTAGAAAACTGGTCCTTATCTCTAGGCGACATCTGCTTTTGCATCTTCCACTCACTAATTTTAGTTCTTTTTCTTGACCTACTAAAAGAAAACCCAATTCTTCTTCTAAGAAAGATCCCTTTAAAAACTGAGGACCACCATCATCCTAACTCTGCTACTACTGTTGGATGACTCTAGGCAAGGTACTTTACCCCCAAGCCTCAGTTTCTCCATAAAATAAGACAATGTGGTAGAAGCCAGCAAGTTGTCATAGTGGTACTAGGAGTTAAGAAGTTCTGAATTGAAATTTGACTTTAGAGAAGCAGCAAGGTCCCGCAGCTCCCACACCGCCACCCTAAACACCCATAAAATATGAGCCCAGACAAAGTCTAGGAAAGTCTAGGACTCTCAGACTCACAAAAATACAGAGAACACAGCTCTTGCTGAAGGCAGCTCTGCAGCAGGGGTTCATCGCTGCAGCCAGAGCAGAGGCTGGAACAGCCAGAAGTTGAGACCGTGGCCAGGCCCAGGTGGTGGGAAGGAGCTGAGCCGAGCCCTGCAGCCAGCCTGCAGCGGTTCTACAGCCTCCAGCAACCCCACATCTGCCAAGGTGTGAGGAGCAGGAAGGGAGGGGCAGCTCGCACCTCAGGGGAGCAGACACCCAGCCCAGCCCAAAACAGAAGCCGAGGCCAGGCAAGACCTCAGGGCGGCCAGGAGGAGCAGCGCAGCCTCCCAAGCGGCAGCTTGAGTCTACTTCAAAGAAAATCTAAAGCACCAGCCTAAGGAGATCTTTAAATCTTCAGATACGGTTAGTGAAAGTGAAACTTTGAAAATTAATTTGGGGGTTAAAGCAGTTCAGCCATTCTGCTCCCGGGGCAAAGAAGCAGTGGGGGAAGGGAACTGCTGGATCCAACAGTGGCCCCCACCAGGCTGCTTCAGAGCCCCGGCCTGCAGACTCAGCAGGGGGGCTGAATCTATTGATCAGGGCTAAGTGCTCTTGCGTTGAGTGGCCTGGATCCAGATCGAGGCCTTGGGTGGTGGTCCTGGGGTGCACTTAAGCAAGCCAAAGCTGGGGGGGACTTGCAACACCCCCCTAATAGCGCTGGCAGTTGGGAAAATCCCAGCGATTTGGAACAGAGCTTCCCCCCCTTGGAAGCAGAGTTTCACAGAGCTAAAAAAAAAACCAACCAATTAATTGACTGGCCAACATGAGAAAAAGGAAGCAAAATAAAAACAATGAAACTCTAGAATCCTTTTTTGGGGACAAAAAGG
>JAQQSW010000228.1:31840-63779 GCA_028646575.1 Pseudocheirus occidentalis
GGTTGTTGACTCTCTTTTCATGGTTTTCTCACATCATTCTCATTTCTCTTCCCAGTTTTTCTGCCACTTCTCTTATTTGGTTTTCAAAGTCCTTTTTTCAGTTGATGTATAGCTTCGAGGCATTCTTCAATTGTCTTGGAAGCATTTGGTGTGGGAGTTCTGAGTTCTGGGCTCTCTTCCTCCCATTCCATGCTTTGACCCTTTTTGTCCCCAAAAAAGGATTCTAGAGTTTCATTGTTTTTATTTTGCTTCCTTTTTCTCATGTTGGCCAGTCAATTAATTGGTTGGTTTTTTTTTTAGCTCTGTGAAACTCTGCTTCCAAGGGGGGGAAGCTCTGTTCCAAATCGCTGGGATTTTCCCAACTGCCAGCGCTATTAGGGGGGTGTTGCAAGTCCCCCCCAGCTTTGGCTTGCTTAAGTGCACCCCAGGACCACCACCCAAGGCCTCGATCTGGATCCAGGCCACTCAACGCAAGAGCACTTAGCCCTGATCAATAGATTCAGCCCCCCTGCTGAGTCTGCAGGCCGGGGCTCTGAAGCAGCCTGGTGGGGGCCACTGTTGGATCCAGCAGTTCCCTTCCCCCACTGCTTCTTTGCCCCGGGAGCAGAATGGCTGAACTGCTTTAACCCCCAAATTAATTTTCAAAGTTTCACTTTCACTAACCGTATCTGAAGATTTAAAGATCTCCTTAGGCTGGTGCTTTAGATTTTCTTTGAAGTAGACTCAAGCTGCCGCTTGGGAGGCTGCGCTGCTCCTCCTGGCCGCCCTGAGGTCTTGCCTGGCCTCGGCTTCTGTTTTGGGCTGGGCTGGGTGTCTGCTCCCCTGAGGTGCGAGCTGCCCCTCCCTTCCTGCTCCTCACACCTTGGCAGATGTGGGGTTGCTGGAGGCTGTAGAACCGCTGCAGGCTGGCTGCAGGGCTCGGCTCAGCTCCTTCCCACCACCTGGGCCTGGCCACGGTCTCAACTTCTGGCTGTTCCAGCCTCTGCTCTGGCTGCAGCGATGAACCCCTGCTGCAGAGCTGCCTTCAGCAAGAGCTGTGTTCTCTGTATTTTTGTGAGTCTGAGAGTCCTAGACTTTCCTAGACTTTGTCTGGGCTCATATTTTATGGGTGTTTAGGGTGGCGGTGTGGGAGCTGCGGGACCTTGCTGCTTCTCTAAAGTCAAATTTCAATTCAGAACTTCTTAACTCCTAGTACCACTATGACAACTTGCTGGCTTCTACCACATTGTCTTATTTTATGGAGAAACTGAGGCTTGGGGGTAAAGTACCTTGCCTAGAGTCATCCAACAGTAGTAGCAGAGTTAGGATGATGGTGGTCCTCAGTTTTTAAAGGGATCTTTCTTAGAAGAAGAATTGGGTTTTCTTTTAGTAGGTCAAGAAAAAGAACTAAAATTAGTGAGTGGAAGATGCAAAAGCAGATGTCGCCTAGAGATAAGGACCAGTTTTCTAACAGGTCTCACTAACCCAAAGAGGAATGAATGGACTTGGGTGGTAGTAGGTTCTCTTTCACTGAAGGTATTCAAGCTAACAATATATAAGTACTTCTCTGTTATATTGTAGAACAAAGTCTTGTTTAGGTGTGAGTTGGACTAAACAGCCTCTGAGATTTCAGGGTAACTTCTATGCCATGTTTCAAGGAAGACTCCAATGGAGAAATAGGGCTAAGATTTTATTTGGGGGGGGTGGAATAAAAGAAATAAGCCTAGTAGCAATAAATTGGAGCAAAAGGGTGCATTACATGGAGAGGAGAGAGAACACAGCAGAGACAGTTAGACTATGAGTACAGTCACTCTAGGGGAGGAAATGGTTAGATCCTTGCTTTTGTGGGATTAGGGGAAAGATATTACTTCTAACATGGCAATGCGGTGATGAGAACCTGGTTGGGTGTTGAGGTAAAGGGAGGAGAGAACTGGATGTGGTGCTTTGTGGTAGTGTGCACCCAACAGAGTGCAATACTTACTTTTAGGTACAGTACAATAACGACTGTAGAGACAGTTCCTCATGGATATCAATTGGGCCCCCTCAGGTATTGGCACTGTTAGACAAAGCTCTATTAGTCCCATGATATCTCTCATTCACCCCTCTGGGCTTTGCTAAATTGGTCTGCTTTATGCTTGCCTTCCTGGTGTCAGATCCTCAGGCTCATGTGTCCTTTTCATCTGCTCTACTGCCTTTGTCATATTCAGTTTCTGTTCCCACCCTGACTTCTCTCTCACTCCATCTCTCTTTAGCTTCTCTTGGTTCACAATTGAACATATTTAGCTCTAAGTGACCCTGAATAAAACTTCATGTGACGCAGTGGGTTCCTAACTTTTCTGCTCAGCTCTTAGTAACCTTGTTGAATCTCAGATGATGGTAATATACAGACATTGGGGACCCAGTGAGTTTTGTATAAAGAAAGTTATAATAGATGATTAATGATCTCTGTTCAGTTTTATGATACTATATTTGCTACATAAGGATGGCATTCTAACCAATGCTGTCTTCATTGTATCATGCTCTCTTTTATAGTAGGCACATACAAAATGATTATATATCAAATAAATATGCTACAATTTTGTTAACAGTTTTGCCTATCACATTACTGAAACTATGAAAAGTGGGGGGGGAGAAAGTGAATTGTGATGCTGGAAGTTATGTTGATCCTAAGAATTAGATGGACTCAGGTAAGGATTGGACAATTTCTAAATTCCTTTCCAATAATAAATTTATAATATAATGATTCCATGATATATAAGATCAGTCTTGTAATTTATCTATATGTCAACCATCTAGTCCCAAGAGGCAAGATCAATGGAATCATTTTGATAGTCACTAGATAGTTAGAACAGAAAGATATTTCTTTCTTATTTGTTTGATGGTATTGAAATGACACTTTTGTTATTTATTTCTTTATGTTGCTCATTTTTCTTATTATTTGCCAACAGTCAATTAGACCCCATCTGGGTCCAGAGTAGAGAGCCAGTAAGAAAAGACCAAGAGGTGATTTTCCCTTATCTTTTATTTTGAATATTTTGAATCTCCTCATCAGTGTTTTGACATCTGTTTACTATCATATCTCTCCCTTTATCTACCCACTATTTTGTTGTCCTTTTGTCCTATTTCATATTGTTTTATGGTTGGGAGAAGGAAAAGAGAGGGTACCCTAGAGTATCAACATTTAGTCTCAGCCGAAGATAATAAACTCTCCTTCATACTCTCATGTTTCCACCTTTTATTTGCAGATAGTGCTTCAGGTGGAAACAAGTGAGGAAGCAGATAGGGAAAAAAATTAACTAAATGTGAGCAAACTGTGATATCTTCCTTCTTATGTAGCTCATAGAGCTCTAAAGTCAGAGACATAACCAGGGCATAATAACCTGGACTTTGTTCTAACATAGGGCAATGAAATTTAGAAGATGTTGGCAGCAGAATCCCAAAGAGTTTTTTCATTTCACCCCCATTGTGGGTTCACCGTAGCACTTAGCACAGTGCTTGGAACATACAAGTTGATTAATAAGTATTTATCAATTGAAGTAATAGCTACTCTATATGGCCCTACCCTCAGCAAATGCAAGTTTGTCTCACAGGATTCTTCTCCCAGGTACTTGCTCCTAGTGCCAGACTGCCTTATTCTAACCCTGTTTATCCCAAGCATAACATTTCCTAGTTACAAGTCTTGTTCCAGCCTACTTTATTTTTCCAATCATTAGTCTCTGGCATGATAATATACTTTTTGTCTACCTTATCATTCCTTCTACAAAATACAGTGCATTGCTTTAATTCTGGGATTCCTGCCTAAACTGGTCCAACTCACTTTTAGACGTTGCTATGGGGAATAATACTTTTCTTTCTCTGAAAGAGGCAGACAACGAATGGAGCAAGGAATGAATGACTAATACTGAACTGCTGTTCAATTTTTTAAAGGACCTCACACATCTATGTCTTGACCATACTGTGAAGCCTTGCTCTGTGAAAAGACACATTGAACTATATAAAAAGAAAGGGCCTGAAGTGGAGCCAGCAGTAGATTTTTACTGAATTGTGTATTTTAAATTGATAACCCTCCTCAGAGTATAATTTCTATTATGTTGAATGCATTCAAAGTGGAGACTTATACATTCATGACCTATGATTGGCTAGACATGTTCTCATTAAAGTGGATTGCATTTACTGTTCATTGGAAGTGCAGGTCTAAATTATAAAGGGTTCTTTTCATCATGAAGGGAAATATTTTACATGACCTGAGTTTCTGATGACTATAACATTCTGATCTCAGAGAGACTTCATTGAAGGAGAAAATAATCTCAGTGCTTAAAAGACTGTTGAACATGAATGACAATCAACAATCTTTCTTTCTTGTTGTGTACTGTATCAGCTGTGATGCTCCTAGAGCTTGTGTTTACCCTGTACATTGTGGGGCGGGCACTATGGGTGATTCTAAATAGACCCTTGTTTAGGCAAGAAGGCAGTAAATATGTGGTCATCTGATATTGAAAGAGATCAGAGGCCGATATGCATATGAACAATCAGATTTTAAACCAACAACCACTGTCGTTATAGTCATAAGCAAGGCCAGCCATATCCCAATTACACTTCCCTTTTGAGCAACAAATTGCCCTAGCATGATTTTTTTTCACTTTGATGGAGATTATAATTTTTGGTTTGCTTTTGATTTTGCTTCAGCAAATACAAAATGATTTGTTACATTTTCTTCTTTTTTGATAGTATTTTCACCCAATTATATGTCAAGAACATTTTTAGCATTTATTTTTACAAGGCATTGAGTTCCAAATTTTTCTCCCTTCCTCTATCCTCTCTTCTCTTCTAAAAATGGTAGGCAGTTTGATATAGTTTATACACATGCTATCATAAAAAACATTTCCATATAAGTCACAACTGTGAAAGAATAAACAGATTAAAAAGAAAAAAACACAAGAAAGAATAAAGTAGGGAAAAATATGCCTTGATGTATATTCAGAGCCCATCAGTTCTTAATCTAGAATTTTCCTTCATGAGTCCCATGTATTAGTATTGGATCATTGTGTTGTTGAGAAAAGCTGAGTCATTCACAGTCGATCATCCCACAATGTTGTTGATACAATGGACAATGTTTTCCTGGCTCTACTCAGTTCATTTTGCATCAGTTCATACAATTCTTTGCAGGATTTTCTGAAATCTATCACTTCATCATTTCTTATTGTACAATAGTATTATTCCATTACATTCATATGCCACAGCTTGTTCATACATTCCCTAGCTGATGGGAGGATTTCCTGTTTCCAATATTTTGCCACTATGAAAAGGGATACTATAAATATTTTTGCACATATAGGTATCTTTCCCTTTTTTATGATCTCTTTGGGATACAGACATGGTAGTGGTATTGCTGGATCAAAGTGCATGCATAGTTTGTTTACTGTTTGGGCATAGTTCCAAATTGTTCTTCAGAATGGTTAGATCAGTTCTCAACTCTACCAATGGGGTATTAGTGTCCCAATTTTTCCACATCCTTTCCAACATTTATCATTTTCTTTTTTGTCATATAAGCCAATATTAACCAATAGATGTGAGATGGTATCTCAGAGTTGCTTTAATTTGTATTTCTCTAAGCAAAAGTGATTTAGACCACTTTATCCTATTCCTATGAAGAGCTTTGATTTCTTCATCTGAAAACTGCCTTTTCATATCCTTTGATCATTTATCAATTGGGGAATTCCCTGTATTCTTATAAATTTTAACTCAATTCTCTATATATTTGAGAAATGAGACCTTTATCAGATTCACTTGCTGTAAAAATTGTTTCCCAGTTTTCTGTTTTCCTTCTAATATTGGTTGCATTAGTTTTGTTTGTATAGATGTTTTAAATTTAATGCAATAAAAATTATTTTACATTTTGTAATGTTCTCTATCTCGTTTGGTCATAGATCCCCATAACAGGTAGACAGGTGTTCTGATTTGATTATGGCATATATTCCTTTTTATTCCCATTCAGTTTTCTCCAAAAGCCTGTCAGATCTATTTTTTTCTAATTCTACTTATCTCCTTAGTTTCTTTCTTGTTTGTTTTTATTCGATTTATCATGTTCTGAGAGGCAACAGTTGAAGTCCCCTACTAATATAGTTTTGCTCTCTATTTCTTCATTTAAATCAGTTAATTTCTCTTTTAAGAATTCAGGTGCTGTAACACTTGTTGCATATGCATAGATATTTAGTATTGACATTGATTCATTGTCTATTGGTACCTTTTAGCAAGATGTAGTTTCCTTCCTTATTTCTTTTAATTAGATCTATTTTTGCTTTTACTTTGGCTGAGGTCAGAATTGCTATCTTTTTTTTAACTTCAGCTGATGCATAGTAGATTCTGCTTTAGCCCCTTGCCTTTAATCTGTGTGTTCTACTTCAAGTATGTTTCTTATAAACAACATATTGTGGGATTCTGGTTTTTGATCTACTTTGCTATCCACTTCCATTTTATGGGAGAGTACATCCCATTCACATTCACAGTTATGTTTGCTACTTGTGTATTTTCCTCCATCCTATTCTTACTCCTGTTTGTCCTCCTCTCTCCTTTCATCCTTTCCCTCCTCACAAGTGTTTTGCATCTGTCTACCACTTCCCCTGATCTGCCCTCCCTTCTGTCAGTCTCCATCACACCCCCTTTTACTTAATCTCTTTCCCTCCTACTTGTCTGTTGGGTAAGATTGATTTCTATGTTCAACTGATGGTGTATGATTCCCTCTTTGAGCCAATGCTGATGAGAATAAAGTTCAAGCTATGCTCATAACTCACCCTCCCATCTTCACTTCCACTTTCTTTAGCACTTCTTCATGTGAAATAATTTAGAGCATTCTACCTCTCCTGTCCTTCCGTACCCATTAAACTCCTTTTTCTCATCCTTTATTTTTTATGTTATTCCTTCAAATTTGCCTTATACCAGTACTCTCTATGTATATTCCTTCTAACTATTTTATGCGTGTACTATTTTATGCGTGTTTCATTTTTTAAAGATTCCAAATATCATCTTCCCAAGTAGGTATGTAAAATAGTTCAGCAACATTGAAATATTTGAATTGTTTCTTGTGGGCAGTTTGCGGAACTTTTCCTCAACCTGATAATTCTGAAATTTGGCTATAATGTTCCCTGGAATTTTTAATTTGAAATCTCTTTCCTGAGGTGATCAGTGTTTGCCTTTTGGTTCCAGGACATCAAGGAGGTTTTCCTTGATCATTTCTTGAAAGATGCTGTCAAAGCTCCCTTTTGATTATGGCTTTCAGATAGTACAAATGATTCTGATATTGTCTCTCCTGGATCTATTTTCTAGGCCAGTTGTTTTCCTATTAGGTATTTTACATTTTCTTCCATTTTTTCATTATTTTGATTTTGTTTGCCATTAAAATAATTTTCTTGCTTTGCTCTTATTTTTCTCCATTTTCTTCAACTTTATTATATGATGTTTAAGCTCCTTTTTGAGTTCTTCTGAGTTCTTTCTGGGTTTGAGACTGCTTCCTGCTTTTCTTTGAGGTTTTTTCTGTAAGTGTTTTGAGCTTGTTGTCCTCTTCTGAGTTTGTGTCTTAGTCTTCCCTCTCACTATAATAACTTTCTATGGTCAGATTTTTTTTGTACTGTGGGGTGTGTGTATGTGTGTGTGTGTGTGTGTTGTGTTTCCTTCTTAAATTTGTGCTCTGTTCCCAGAGTGGAAGGGCTACTGTCTCAGGCTTCTTCTGCTAGTGGTTGCAGGCCCTGGCTATTTGGTGCTATGCTGAGGGGGTGGCTGGTACTTTTGGAGGCTGTAGGGGTCTTCTGCCTTACCTTGTGCTCTAGTGGTGATGTCTGGTATTTGCTGAGAACAGAGGAGTGTTTCTACATTTCCCCTGGGCTACACCAAACTACATGGCAGTCTGGCCTCTGGAGGATGCCTGTATAAGCAGGGTTATACTGAAACAAATGTGGCTCTTGGAGCTAAGGTCTGCTGGTTCCGCTAGCTATGCTAAGGCACATGGGCAGGTGGAGATCCTAGTGTTGTCATTTGCATGCTCCAGCATCTCCTGCTGGTTTGCTACTGGCTTTCTGAGACACCTCCTGTCATGGACTGTGCTCCCCCTTCATCCAAGTGAGATGGACTTTTCTTGCTGATCATCCAAGATTTGGGGGCTAAAAGATTGTCTCTCCCCATCTTATTGTTGGTTCTCCTGTTTCATGATTTGCTTTGTGGTGCTTTTATGTTTGTTTGGAGGTGAATATGTGAGAGTACAGTGATTCACTATTTATTCAGCCATCTTGGATACCAGAAGTCAACTTCTTTTTATTTAAAAACTATATTGATGATTCTTGCTTTTATTTGATCTTCATTTCTGAATATATCCCTTACTCCTCCCTTACACTGAATTATTTCTTATAAGAGTAAAAAAGGCAAAATCAATGGATAAATATGTCTCAGATTATATGCAATATCCCATTTCCATCATTCCATTTCTGCAAAGAAGTGTCAGATTTATATTTTCTCAATTCCTCCCTATGGCCAAACCAGTTCAGTTTTTATTTCCTTTTTGCTCTTTCCATTTAAACTGTTATAGTCAATGTGTATATTTTTTCTCAGTTAAGCATACTTTACTCTTCATAATTTCTGATAAGTCTTCCCATACTTCTCTGAATTATTCATTTGTTGCTTGTTTTTTCTTACAGCACAATAATAATTTCATTTCATTCATTTGCTGATGTCTTGATGTTCATTTTAAAAGGAAGTCACCTGTACAACAATAATTTACATGTATTTGTAGGTCAGGAAGACCTCATCCTGAGAAACAGGCTAGTGACAGCAAAAGGGAAGGCCCAGTTTAGTTAACTGTGGGAGCACACTTCTAATATACTTTCCAGATTAGCTGGACCAATTCATAGATTCACCAAGAGTGAATTCTCTGGGTGTCAGTTTTCCTCCAGCTCCTCTAATATATATTTTTCTTTTTTTCTGGGGGGTGATTGTGGTGTTGAAATTCAAAAAATGCTTTTCATGTTTGAGAAATTCGTATTTATCTAATCATTAGTAATCTGGAGCACTTTTTGTAACGGTTACTGATAGCTTAGATTTCTTCCTTCAAAAACTACCTGTTCATATCCTTTGATCATTTATCAATTAAAGAATTAATAAATGCTTATTAAATTAAATTTTTCTGACTAAGCATTAAAATATCTGAATTCATCTTCTGGCTTATACATTTCCAGACTGCATGACCTTGAATAAATAATATAGTTTTTATAGTTACAAAATGAATAGGTTGGATCAAATTATCTAAAAATCTTGTTCAAACCTAGATCCTTTGAGCCATCTCAATTAGGAGTATTGTTTTCACTCCCAGAAAGTTCATAACAATATTGTTCTTTCAGAAAACTCCATTAGTTAGAATTTGTTAGTTGACTAGCATTGACTAAGCATCCACTTTGTACAAGGCACTGGGCTAAGTGGTAAAGAATGAATGAGTTGATAAAGCATCAAAGTGACCATTGACCTTGTTTAGACTCAATTATGAAGTCAATAAGAGTTCATATTTGTTGGTGATTTTGTGAAGCCGAAAATGCTAACTTCAAACTTCACACACCATTTCATAACAGATGGTGAGTTAAGGTTATGTCATAATTCAGAAACCATTCACCTTTGAAGGAACTAATACAGTAGAGAATTATTGCAGACATAACCCAGATACATAAAATCTCATTTTTTAAGGTACTTTTTTTCTTTAACTGTTTCGAGTTCATATTAAAATGAGATAGTATTTAAGCTAAGTGATATCTCTTCCTAGAAGAATTTTGTTTATGAAATCCCAGTCAGTAATCAAATTATCAAGTGCCATGGGCAAATAACATGGTTATAGCTCTCTTCTCTGTCTACTCCTCCACTCACACAACCACTTTTCACTGAATTATTACAAGAGCCTTCCAAATGGTTTTCCCTACCTTAATCCTCTCTTCTCCCCAATTCACATTCCACACAGTTGCCAAAGTGATTTTCCTAAAGTAACAGGTTCATCTGATTACTCCCCAACCCCCACACAATTGCATAGACTCCAGGGGCTCACTATCATTTTAAGACTCAAATATTAAATCCTGTTTTGTCCTTCATGATCTGGTCACAATCCATCCTTCCGGAAGACTTATTTTATGTGATTCTTTTTTATATACACTGTTGTTCGACCATCTCCCATCTCTTATTTTTTGCCTTATTTGTCCCCCACACCTGTTATTCATTCCCTCTTCACCTCTCCTTCTTGGGATCTTGTATCTCTGATGGCTTACTTCTGATGCCACCTATTACATTAAGCTTTACCTGATTACATTTCCCCTACCCAAGCCAGTAGTGCATCTCTCCTTCCCCAACTTACTTGTATTGTCTATATGTACCCATTTATATGTATCTGTACATGTACATGGTATCCTCCTTGACTTGATTAAGCACTCATTAAGAGTAGGGACTGTTTCACTTTTGTCTTTCTATCTGCAGGCCCTACTATAGTTTCCAATGCCCCATGAATGCTAACTGGTTGTAGGATGATAGTCAAGTTCCTATTTATAAAAATGAGAAGGCTGAGTTAGAGATCTTTAAGGTTCCTTCCAGTACTGACATTTTATGATATGAAATAATCTTTATAATGCACTCAAGTGCTTCATGAAAGACAGTGACATATGGAGATAGTGGATAGAAGGTCATTTTAGAGTGAGGAAGCCCTATGTTTGAGCCCTGAACATACCAGCTACAGATTCATTGGGGAAATCAGTTAACATTTTAGAATCTCAGGTAACTTTTTGATATTGTAAGTTGCAGACTAGTTGCTCATCTGTGTGGAGAGATTTTCAATAGGTACAGATTCATACTATGACTCCTAGAACCCAACAACCTAGCTAAGAGTACACTGTGCATTTTTAAGCACTATACAAAGAAAAGAAAACAAATGTATCCTTTCCCACATAAAGATTTATCATCTAAAATAAATAGGAATAACACAGATGTTCATAGAAATAGAAAGGCAGAGATAAATTATTCAACATAAGGGGAAGACCATAATGTCAGGATTCAAAGTTAATAAATAAATAATAAGTCCAGTAACATCCTTAACAGGTTCCTGCTTACAAAGCTGTCTTGTATGATCCAGTCATATTTTGATGTTCTGTATCTAAGGTTGTAATGTACCACTTCTTCTTCTGATGTCCTTCCTGTAAAGATCTTTTTCTCCCACTGAATAGTTTGTCTTTGGAAAAACATTTTATTGTTTTTCCATTGAGGGATATATAAGTAATTCTTTCAGGACACAGACATCATAACTATCATTTAAAAATTACTCTTGGTTGAAAGCCATGTATTCACTTAACTATTGATATTAAAAGCAATATCTTACTTTATCTGTGAGGCAGGATAGTTGAAAGAGTCTAGATTCAAGAGTTAAAGGACCTGTGTTCAAATTCTATTTCCAGTGATTATTACCTGTGTGCTTTCTGGCAATCTATCAGTCACTCAATAAGCACTTGTTAAGTGCTTACTATATACCCCACAGTGTGCTCTGTACTAAAGATAACAAAAATAAAAAAAAAACAAACGTTTTTGCCTTCTAATGGTAAGTCACTTTAGTGCCCTAGCATCAGCTATAAAATCAAATGGTGAATTTGATGGCTTCTGTAATTCTGTCCATTCTAAATCAAAGACATGGTGTCATGTGTGTAGGAATTCTTTCCCTTCCATGTTATAGCCAGCTCCACACCTCAGTGGAAAGTCTCATGTGTTGCTATGATAAATCAATAGTAATAAAAATAACCTTGATAATCACAATAATTCACCACTTGGAAATCAACCCTTTGGAAGGGGACTTCTCCAAAATTAGCTAGACTCATCCTGGTGTGACAGACACATCACATCTGAAGCCATTCCAGCTTTATGGGATGTGTAAAGCTATCACACAATCTTTGGGGTGCCAAAAGTCAATGTGGAATCATAATATGTTGGGAGTACAGTAGTAATGACAGTAGCTAACCTGTGTGTAGTTTTTTTTAATGATTTGCATAATGCTTTACACATATTTATAGCATTAGCTCTCAAAATAACCCCATGAGATAGATGCTTTTATCTCACTTAGTAGTTTAGTTAAATGAAGCACAAAAAAGAATAAGTGACTTGTCTAGGTTCACGTGGCCAGTTAAGTGTCTGAGGCAGGATTGGAACTCAGTTCTTCACGTCTCCAAGTCCAGCACTCTATGCACTACCAGAATGCATTAACTATATTAGAAGGAACCTAACTGAGCCAAATAAAATAAACACTTGAGAATATGGCAGAGAGCTACTATTTTTCCATATGGAATAATCCCACCGTACTGTCTGAGGTCACATCACAGAAATCCTCTCCATTGACAGCAGTGACCTTGTCAGTCCCAAATAGGACCTGACACTGCAGCACATCAGTAATACAGTTTCATAAATAATATTTAGTGGTAAAAATGATAATGCTGGGGACTGATGATGGGATTCTTTCTTTGCTATTAGGCACCTCTGCTGTGTTCCTAAAGCTGTGCTCTTGTTCATCCTGCAGAGAGGAGCTATGAATGTGGTAAAAGTTTTTTTTTGCTCCTTTTCCCCCCTTAGCTAAGCTCAGTAACTTGCAAAGCTTTCTCAGTTGTTAGAGTGAATCAAAACCCTGTCATTTTGTCCTCAGTTCTAACGACAGGCCATTTGAAAACCCCAGGTCAATCCAAAAGCCTATGGAGCTTAAATGGATAGAAAAATGACCTTTAAACAGCTGGAGGGGTAGTAGTGGAAGGTAATCTCCTCTCTGATAATCTTTTTCTTCAGACTGAAAGTTCATTGTTTCTCCCTTCCAAACCTCCCTATATTAAATAAAAGCATAAAGATTTTTTTGACAAATCCTGGAATTATGTGTGCCTTTGTATGGCTAATTAAAAGCTAAATGAAATAATTTCTTTGAATATGATATGCCTGCCAAGGTAGGCATCATTGGGTAACCAGGAGCTTTTAGATAATGCAATGGCTTTCACCTCTCGGGCCCCTGACTAATGCTCTCACTCCAGGTGTACCTCATTACTTTATCATAACTGATCTCTTAATGGGCAGCCCCTATCTTGGAGCTAGAATGGTGATGGCTCTTTTTCAAGATCTATGGACTTGTCATTTCTTTACATCCTTGTCCTTGCTTGTGAGTGAACAAAGGTTGCTCAGATGAGCTTTTCTGTGGTGCTCTGTTAAGCAGAATTTCTGTAAGACTACAGCATCCCTTCAAAGTCCTTGTGATGCAGTGAAATAATAGCCAGGCATGTCCTGACCTATCAATCAATTCCAAAAAGGGGCAATTCATGACAAAATACTTTGAGCATAGAGAGAATAATGCACAGGGATGTTTATCATGGTCAAAGATGTGTTCCTTTTATTCCATTCACTGTTCACACATTTAACTTAGTGCTTGTTTTTCAGTCATAACTGACTCTTTGTGGCCCCATTTGGAGTTCTCTTTTACTACCAGACTAGAGTGCCATTTTCCTCTCTAGTTCATTTTACAAGTGAGGAAACTGAGACAGAGCTAAGTGACATACATGGAGTCACACAATTCGTAAGTGAAGTTAGATATGAATTCACAAAGATGAGTTCCTGACTCCAGACCCAGCACCTAACTACCTTAGGGCAGTGAATGGCTGTTCCCATCCCTTTCTTTTAAACTCCCCCATTCAAGAAATTTCCTGTATAAGTTCAGGAACATAGTTTGGTTTCTAAATCAGAGTACAAGGCATCCCGACTTGAGTTCAAATAATTTTCTTTTGGATACTACTAGTTAAAGTTCCACAGAAACAGTATGAATAACTTGACTTTGTAGTCAAGAAAAATTGAATAAGCCATAGGGTAAAATTCCACTGATATTAGCTCTTTAGAGACAACACATCTTTCCACATGTTGAAATATATTTTAATAAAGAATCATGCTATTAGAACAAAAAAAAGTTATTTTTTTCCATCTTCCAGTCTGTAGCCTTCAATGATTTATTTTATGTTGACATAATAAGGGCAAATTTGATACATTCATAATAGGTATTCCATTTGCATCTGTAATCCACCATTGCATGGGTTCATTGTGGGGGCAGCGTCACCACCATGAACCTTCATCCTGTGTGTTCTCTTGGAACACACAATAGAAAAAAAACCCCACGAATTGCATAGCAAAATAGTTAATCAATTGATAAGTATTCATTAAGCATCTACTATGTGCCAGGCACTGTGCTAAGCACTAAAGATACAAAAAGAGTTAAAAGCTTGCCCCTGCCCTCTAGGAGCTTAGCAGAAATAAAATACATAATGGAAACATTCTTAGCCCTCTTCCTCTAACTGATAAAAATAGGTATAATCATTCCACAGAAATTAAGAGGGCGAATACTCTAATTTACTCTCATCTCATTGAATTATTTTTGTTTTAATATATTTTGTTTAAATATATGAAGTTTTTGTTTAAATATATGAAGCACGTATTCATGGTATATTTGCACATAATGATTGACTGTACACTGAAATCTTTCAATTATAAAAGTATAATGAAGACAATTCAATACTTCTTTACGTTGGATGAACTATAGTTTTCAAGGGACTAAGAAAAACAAAAGTCTGTGTCACTCATCTCAGTTTTTTTTTCTTTAGTTGCATTTAGAAGCATACCTTAAAACCTTATGGGAATAACTTGGGGAGCAAGTAGACTGATTTAAGGAAGGGCACCGCAGCAATAGGGGAACAATGAGTGAACATCAGTAATGATTAAAGCATGCCATATTGAGTACTATGGAAGTTTAATGATAATTACCTTGACCCTGACCTTCTAAAGCAAGAAATTCTTTTTTAAAAATATAGTTTTATTGATTTTATTAAATATTGTCCAATTTTATGTAAAAATATTAACAATTACACTTTTTAAAAAACGTTTTGAGTTCCAAATTCTTTGTTCCCTCCCACCCTTCTCCACATCCTCAAAGCAAGTAATTCTTGAGGTGAAGAATCTGTTTTTTTATCCAGTTGCCTAACTACCAGCTGACCATTTCACATTATAAAAATAAGAAAAGACTAGTGGTTTTCCTAGTCTATTTGTATTCTGATATATGTGTACAAACACACAGATACAGGCCTCAGTTTCCTTCTTTGTAAAAAAAAAAGTAGGGTGAATTTCATGATCTCTGAGTTTTCATCCTTATATTCCATGGTTCTGTGGTGATCATATTTTCCTTAGAGTATCCCATCAACAAATAAATACAATAGCACATTTTCGATAATACAGGGCCAGTTAGTTTTGCCCTCCCATAGCAATAAGTCCACAACTCTAATCCTAGGTAGTCATCTTGTAAAAGCCTGTTGTTTCTCATATGAGTGATTGGCAAGAAATGGAAAATGCTTAGACAACCCTGAAAGGGCATGAAAATTTGATATAAGCTAAAGAAACCAACCTTAAAGATAACATGTATAGAGATAACTTAAGGATCATTTTTCTTCTGCCAGAAAATTTTTTTTAAAGTTTTCAAAAGATCGACTGAATACTTTTGCAGGAAATGATACTATAAAACTGCCACATAGCTTTCATTATAGAAAACACTATATGGATTGATATATCCAGTCACAATCAGTTAAGAATACTCAGGGCGGCTAGGTGGCGCAGTGAATAGAGCACCGGCCCTGGAGTCAGGAGTACCTGAGTTCAAATCCGGCCTCAGACACTTAACTCAAAAAACTAGCCGTGTGACCTTGGGCAAGTCACTTAACCCCAACTGCCCTCCAAAAAGCAAAAAAAAAAAAAAAAAAAGAATACTATACTACTACTCTAAGACATGGTTAAATGTCACTCTAAGGTAGCTAAATTTCAGAACTTCAATGCCAAAAAACAAATTTCGTGAACATCTGGGGGAGAGACCTTCAGCTATAAAGAAATGTTCATGAAAATTTCCCAGGATTATTCTGCAAAGAAGAATTCAGTAACTGAATATTTAAAAAATCCAAAGGATCTTGAAATATGCATTCAGATAACATACATTTGCAAAGCTGAGCCTAATAATGGAAAAGGATGAACCTTAAACAAACAAACAAAAAAGAAGTATCATTTAACAGTGGTCCTCAACCTTCCTAATGCCCTGACACTTTAATACAGTTCTTCATGTTGTGGTGACCCCCAATCATAAAATTATTTTTGTTGCTACTTCATAAATGTAATTTTGCTACCGTTTATGAATCATAATGTAAATATCTGATATGCAGGATGTATGTAAATTGAACATAACCCACAGGTTGAGAACCTCTGATAGAATATTGTTAATTAGTGATGACTTGAGGTTGTGCCTTCTGATATTATTACCTTTGATTATTTTATTTCATTTCTATCTGTAGAGAATGTTTAGTGTTTCTTCCTTTTAAAATATATTTAGGGGGCAGTTAGGTGGCGCAATGAATAAAGCACCCCCCTGGAGTCAGGAGGATTCAAGTTCAAATCTGGCCTCAGACACTTGACACTTACTAGTTGTGTGACCTTGGACAAGTCACTTAACTCTAATTGCCTTGCCTTCCCCCTGAAATACTTGCATGCATACATACATACATACATACATATGTATTCACACACACACACACACAAATATATAATCTTTCTGCCCTATTATGTGATCAGTTTTTAAATAGTCACCTTTTATGCTATTACTTCATGTCTACATTCTCCATTTGTCTTTCAAACTTATTTTTTCTTTGCTCAACTTTATTTTCTTTCATGTTTATCTTGGTCCTGATTTATCCAGTTTTGGAAGGAGACTATTAGTATCTCTTACAATTACTGTGTTATTTTGTTTTATTTTTTTGTATTTAACTTATTTTATGAACTTTGATGCAACTGGATCCACATTTAGTAATCATTTATTTCACTATCATGTTTAAACATAATGTGGTCTGTTTATCTCTTTATATTGAAATCTTAATAGTAACTAGATATTTTTGCTCATCTTAATCATTATTAATTTTGTGCTAAATTCCTCATTTCACACTGTATTAGTTTTATATTTGTTTTTTCTGTTTCAAAGAAGTTTCTGCTTTCCAGCAAATTATTGGGTTTTGTTTCTTTATTTATGCTACCATTCTCCACTTTAGTGAGAGGGGAAATCCTGCCACATTAAAGTTATACTTATTAAGCTTTTGTTTTCTCTCATTCAGTGCTTTTGTATCATTTCCTCCACACAGACTTTCTTCTCTTTTAAATCATCACATCATCCCTGTGATTTGTTTTGCTTGCATTAATTTGATTCTTGTTTTCTCCAACAGATTCTTTCCTACCACATGCAACTCTGCCTTAGAAGTTGTTGCTGTTGTTTAATTTGCTTATATTATGATGCTCTATCTTCCTTCCTCTACCTTTTCAAGCCCAGTTAAAAGTATGAGTTCAGAATTCTCCCTGCTGATGTTAATTTGATTAATATTCTTCTGGGGCACATCTTTCCAAGAAGCATTTATTTATTTATTTATTTTGCTTCTTTCTTTTAAGCATTTAAATAACTTTAAAGCTATTCTGGGATCTAATCTCCTATTCATGACCTTTGTACTTTATACTTCACATAAAGTAGGGCTATTGTATACCAAAAGGTTTATTCTCTCTTCTAACCTTCCCAACTTTGAATAGATACCAGACATAGCCTAAAGTTTAGGTTTAAGTCCTAAATGTTTCTTTCCATTTTTGAAAAAAAAAATTATCAGGACCTTCTTCTGAGAAGAATAATGTCAAAAAATGCTAGTTGTGATTGGTGGCTCTCTATATCCCATTTTAATCAGCCTGCTTTTCGTCCATGCACTATATTCACCACCTTTTTATCCAAAGACAATTGCTTCCTAAATCTTGACCCTTTCCCATATTCCTATTCTTCATGCTGTACAATCTCTGTGACCCAGATATCCCTCCTCTGGTGGTCCTAAAAACCCTAAAGAGGGAAGGTTTGCTGAAGTACTCATTTTCCAAGAAAGCAACTTATTACATCTATGTAATCTTTCCCTTCAAAATCATAATAGTATGAAATTCTAAGAGATATCTCTGGGTCAAAATTGGTCTGACCATGAAAATTTAATGATTTCTAACATAAAGCCTAATTATTTCCCTGAATCCCTAGAGTACTTCAAAGTCCCACCAACAGTAAATGCCTATCCTTCTCTGCCTGAAGTCCCTCCAATATTTACATTTTCCTCTTATCACCTTTGCAAAAATGAGGCATATAGGGAGAAGCCTTTAAATCGCTTTAATTTGCAATGTGTTTATTTTTACTGATTTTGAGCATTCTTTGACCTGATGTTGATAGATTGTATTTCCTCACTTGAACATTTAACCACAACTTGTGGAATGGTTCTAATGCTTATATACTTGCATACATTTCCTGCATGTCTTGTGTATCAAATCTCTATTGCAAATACATACTATATTTTTTGTTGTTGTAACAAATAACTCCACGCTAAATAAATGTCCATCAATTAGGATATAAGTAAAACCAAATGTGGCAGAGGGAATATAGAAGAATATTATTGTATCATAAGAAATGATGAATATAAAGAAATCATGAAATCTGAAGATTTCACATGAATTGATACAGAGTAAAATGAGCAAAATCAGTAGAAGAGTTTGTGCAATGATCACAATAATGTAAAGGAAAAGAATACTGAACAGTGTAATGACTAAACATGACTTTAATGAACTGGTATTTGTTAGGGATTTTTTTGGCTGATCTTTCTTCTTTTAACAAAGAGGTCAGAGTTTACAGGTCTACCCTTCCTACTCCCATTTACCTATCTTTTCTCTAGTTCTTGGACTTTATTTGAATTATTCATTTCTCTTTCATTTATTTAGTCCTTTCTTCTCTTCTTTTGTTCCTTCTCTTTTCCCACTAAATTAAGTAGTTCTCCGTCAATTACTTATTTTCATCCATTTTTCCTATATCATTTTTCTTTGCTTTGTTCACTTCCTTGTTAGTTAATAATTTTTTTTCTAATTCATGGGGTACATCTTTTTATCTTCTTTAATCTGTTTGTGTCTTTCATAAGGTCAAAAATTCTGAAGGGTATGCATATATCCACTCTCAAGCAAAGGAGGTGTGGGGTAGAGTTTGAAATTATGTTGCAATTAAGCTAATTAAGTTTAGAGTTTAATAAAGATAAGAAACAGTATGATGCTTAGACTACTGGAGACTCACATGGCTGAACAAATTATTGTATAGAATTGTGATCAAATACTATTGTTCTATAAGAACTGTTAGATAGTTTCAGAAAAAAAACATGGAAGATTTATGTGAACTGATGCAAAGTGAAGTGAGCACAACCAGAAGATTATTTTATATAGTAACAACAATATTGTATGTAATCAGCTGGGAATGACTTAACTCTTCTCAGAAATACATTGATACAATGATCCAAGACAATTCCAAAAGACCTATGATGAAAAATTCTATCCTCTGTTAGAAAAAGAACTGATTGAGTCTACATGCAGATTGAAGCAAACATTTTGGGGGGAGGTTGGTGGTTGTGTTTTATTTTACAACATGACTAATATGGAAATATGCTTTGCCTGACTTCACATGTATATGTATATCAAGTTGTTTGCCTTCTCAAGGAGGGAGAATGGGCAGGAGGTAGGGAGAGAATTTGTAAGTCAACATTTCACATAGTATTTTACTTTTTCCAATTATATGGAAAGGCATTCATTTTTACAAAATTTCAAAATTTTCTCTATCCCTCAGTTCCCCTCCCCTGTTTCTAAAATGGTATTTTGATATAGGTTATATATGACAACAACATAATGCATAGTATTTCTATATTACTCATTGCTGCGGCCAGCGCAGTCTAGGCCTAGCTACCAGTTGAGGAAAATAGAGAGTGAGAAAAGCTTATAGCTGAATTAAAGGAAAGAGACAGAGAGATGGGGATGTATTTCATAGTCTGTTTATTGCAGAGCTATTCCATACCAATCCAATGATACAAGAAAATCATAGGGCTTATATTCCTTATTTCAGGGGCGATTACATCTTGGGTCTTGCCTTTCCCCCAACCTCAGCCCAAGGTTAATCAGTCATCAAGATCTTTATCCTAAAACCATCTCCAGGGGCACAATAGACCCAGAGTCCTAATCAGGACTTGCAAATTAACTTGCAGTACATTCTTTAGATATTCATGAAACCAATGAGAGCATCCACCCAACAAGATTATACTATCCTTGCATATCTACCTAATGCCCTTGTAGAACTGGGGAGCTAGTGTGCCAAGACCTCAGAAGGTCTTGGCCTCCAACAAGTCATAGTTGTGAAAGAAGAAACAAACCAAAAAAAAAAAAAAGTAAAAAAATAAAGTGAAAATAGTTTGCTTTAATCTGCATTCAGACTATGTAGTTCTTTCTCTGGATGTGGATATTTCTTTCAATCATGAGTTCTTTTGGAGTCATCTTAACCTTGCATTGCTGAGAGGAGCCCATTCTACCAAAGTTAGTTGTCACAGATATGATATGTCTGTAATTGTGTACAAACTTCTCCTGGTTCTGCTCTCCTTACTCAACATCAGTTTATATAAGTCTCCCCAGGTTATTATAAAGTCCGTCTGCTCCTCATTTTGTATAGCACAATAGTATTCCATTACATTCATTTGCCACAACCTATTTAGCCATTACCTAATTGATTTCCAGTTCTTTGCCACCACAAAAAGAGTTTCTATACATATTTTTGTACAAACATGTCCATTTTCCACTCCTATGATCTCTTTGGGATACAGTCCTAGAAGTGGCATTGCTGGATCAAATGGTATACACTTATTTATAGCCCTTTGGGCATAGTTCCAGATTGCTCTACAGAATGGTTGAATCAGTTCACAACTCCACTAGCAATGCATTAGTGTTCCATTTTTTCCACATCCTCTCCAGCATTTATAATTTTCCTGTTTTGTCATCTTAGCCAGTCTGACCAGTGAGATGTGGTACCTCAGAGTTGTTTGGATTTGCATTTCTCTAATCAGTAGTGATTTGGAGCATTTTTCATATGCTTAGAGATATTTTTAATTTCTTCCTCTGAAAACTGCCTATTCATATCTTTGGCCATTTATCAATTGGGGAATAACATATATTCTTATAGATTTGACTTAGTTCTCTGTATATTTTAGAAATGAGGCCTTTATCAGAGACCCAGGTTGTAAAAATTCTTTCCCAATTTTTCAATTTCCTCTTCATCTTAATTACATTTGCTTTATTTGTAAAGAAACTTTTCAATTTAATGTAATCAAAATTATCTGTTTTGCATTTCATACTGCTCTCTAACCCTTGTTTGGTCATAAAATCTTCCCTTCTCCATAAATAAAACAGATAAATGATTCCTTGCTCTCTGAGATTGTTTACAGTATCAGCCTTTATACCTAGATTGTGCACCCATTTAGACTTCATTTTGGTATAGAGTGTAAGATATTGGTCTATGCCCAGTTTCTGCCATTTTATTTTCTAGTTTTCCCAGCAGTTTTGGTCCAATAGTGAGTTCTTATCCCCAAAGCTGGAGTCTTTGGGTTCACCAAACAGTAGATTACTATAGTCATTGATTGCTGTGTATTGTGCACCTAATCTATTCCACTGATCCATTTCTCTGTTCCTTAGCTAGTACCAAGAAGTATTGATGACTGCTGCTTTATTATACAGATTAAAATCTGGTAGGGCTAAACCACCTTCCCTAGTATTTCTTTTCATTAATTCCCTTGATATTGTGGACCTTTTCTTCTTCCAAATGAATTTTGTTAATATTTTTTTTCTAGCTCTATAAATTTTTTTTTTTGGCAAATTGATTTGTATGGCACTAAATATTTAGATTGATTTAGGTAAAATTGTCATTTTATTATATTAGCTGAAACTAAATATGAGCAACTGATGTGTTTTTTCCAATTATTCAGATCTGCCTTTATTTGTATGAAAAGTGTTTTGTAATTGTGTTCATATAGGTCCTAGGTTTGTTTTGGCAGGTAGATTACCAAATATTTTATAATGCCTATAGTAATTTTAAATGAAATTTCTCTTTCTATCTCTTACTGTTGGATTTTGTTAGAAATATATAGGAATGCTGAAGATTTGTGGTTTTATTTTCTGTCCTACAACTTTGCCTAATTTATTTATTATCTCCATAGTTTTTTTTTACTTGATTCTCTAGGATTCTCTAAGCATATCATCATAAGATTTACAAAGAGTGATAGCTTAGTCTCTTCTTTGCCTAATTTGATTCCTTCAGTTTCTTTTTCTTCTCCTATTGCTACTGCTAACATTTCTTGTACCAAATTGAATAAGAGGCGTGATAGTGGACATCCTTGTTTCACTCCCCATCTTATTGGAAATGCTCCTAGCTTATCCCCATTACATATAATACTAACTGATGGTTTTAGATAGATGCTACTTATTCTTTTAAAGAAGTCTCCATTTATTCCGATACTTTCTAGTGTTTTTAATAGGAATGGGTTTTGTATTTTGTCAAAAAGGCTTTTCTGCATCTATTGAGATAATCACATGGTTTCTACTAGTTTTGTTGTTGATGTGATTGGAGTAAATTTCATACAGTGCTCTGCTCACTCTCTCCTTTCCCTCTACTATAGGGAATTTTATGTTCTTCATGTTAGAATCCTATGTTTAATTGATTATATCATTCTCTCCTTGAACCAAAACCAATGAGAGTAAAGTTCATATAATGCTCACCTCCCTCCCTTCTTCCCCTCTACTATAATATGTTGTTATGCCTCTTTGTGTGGCTTATTTTACCTTTTTCTGCCTCTTTTCATTCTCTCTCATTACAATCCCTTTGTACCCCTTAATGAGTTTTTTTATCATTAAATTAATTTTTACCTATGCCATTTGTATATGTATATCCCTTTTAAATGTCATAATAATTATGCAATTCTCATTACTGACACATATCAGATTCCCATATAAGGATGTAAACAGTTTGCTCTTATTGAATCATAAGATATGTGAGTGTGTTTGTGAATGCGTTTTCCTTGTTTATCTTTTTATGTTTCTCTTGAGTCTTGTATTTGGAGATCAGATTTTCCATTGTGTTCTGACTTTTTCATCAGGACAGTCTGGAAGTCTCTTATTTCATTGAATGACCATCTCCTTGCCTACAAGATTATGCTCAGTTTTGCTGGATAGTTGATCCTTGGTTGCAGTTCAAGCTCTTTTGCTTTATGAAATACCATATTCCAATACCTCTGATCTTTTAACGTAGAAGCTGCTAGGTCCTGTGTGATCCTGACTGTAGTTCTGCAATATTTGAATTGTTTCTTTCCAGTTATTTGCAGTATTTCTTCCTTGGCCTGATAATTCTGGAATTTGGCTACAATATTTCTTGGAGTTTTCAATTTGAAATCTCTTTCAGGAGGTGTCTGGTGAATTCTTTCCATAACTATTTTTACACTCTACTTCTAGGACCTCAGGGCAGTTTTCTTTGATAATTTCTTGGAGGATATTGTTCAAGGTTTTTTAAATATTTCCAGTAGATCAATAATTCTTAGATTATCTCTCCCGGATCTGTTCTCCAGGTCAGTTGTTTTTCCAATGAGATATTTTACATTTTCTTCTAATTCTTCAATCTTTATGTTTCATTTGAGTGCTTCTTCATGCCTCATAGAGTCATTAGCTTCTTTGGAATGATTCTAATTTTTAGCAAATTATTTTCCTTGTTTAATTTTTGAAACTCCTTTTCCATATGTTAAGATTTCATTTTTAGGGAAATATTTTCTCCAGTTAGATTTTGAACCTCCCTTCCTGATTCACAATTTTTTCTTTTTAAGGATTTGTTTTCTTCAGTGAGATTTTTTTTTCCATTTTGACAATTGTAATTTTAAAAGAATTGGTCAGTTTATCTTCTACCTATCTAATTTGGCTTTTCAAATCCTTCTTGAGCTCTTCCAAGAATGCTTTCTGAGCTTGACAGCAGTTCATAGTTCCTTCTGTGGTCTCAGGTGTGGGTATAGAGTCAATGGTGTTCTCTTCTGAAATTGGTTTTTCTCATTTGCAATAATGGGATTCATTTGTCTTTGGTTTTCCTTTTCCAACTTGCTTCCAGCCCATTGTGATTGCTTATTCCCTGACTTTTAAAGTGGATTTCTTCTTCTTGGGTATGGAGGGCTCTGACCCACACATCTTAGGTTGGGAGCCAAGGGCCTGGTTGTTGAATTTATGTGCTATAGCCTCCAGATGTCCAGACTGAGGCCAAGGCCCGGACTTTCAGTGTTTCCTCTGGGTAACCCTGAGGCTCACAGAGTAAGATGTGGGGGAAGAGTTTGTCTGATCACTTCAGGTTTCTACCTCTGTGCCCCTGGGCTAGAGTTCAGGCAGGCTGAGTAGCTGGCATCCTGCTGCACTAGTATCTGCAGATTCCCCTGACTGTGCTAAGGCACCCCTGGGCTCTGTTGTTAGCACTTGCTGGCTTAACCCTCCCTTTCCCCACCCGGGATTTGGTTTCTTCTGCTGGTTAGCTGATATGGGGCTTTCTGGGACAATTCCCACTCTTCACTTGAAGCACAGGACAGCCTCAGTTCCACTCTTCCTCTAGGACTCCCAAGCCAGCTTCTGGTTCTACTCTTTCAGGATTTTACACTGGGGAAATAATTTCTGGGTTTTCAGGGTCAGAGTGGCAGATTAGAGTACCTAGTGTTACTCCACAGGGTTGGTTCTGGGAAGTTCAGGTAGGTGATTTTTAAAGCATCCAAGCAGTGGGTTGATAGCCCCTGGAGAAGCTGCTGTAGCTGTATTGGGCCCTGTGTTTGTCTCTTACCTAGCTCCAACAGATCCTCTGTCCTGCCATGAGAGGTCTGAGAATTTTCCCTGTGCTGGGTGAATCCACTGCCCAGGTCTCGCTCTGGCTCTGCTGTGGTCTGGTCTCAGATCTGTGCTGGGCATCCGCCACACATTCTGTGCTCCTCACTCCACATTTCCCCTGTACTGTCCTACATGCATACCTTCCTGGATTGGAAATCTGCCATACTGTGTCTCCCAATGGTTTCTTTCACTCCAAAATCCTTTCAGATTCACTGTTTAGAGGTTGTTGATGGAATTCACAGATGAGTTCAGGTGGGTTCCTGCTTTTACTCTTCCATCTTGGCTACACCACCTCATCATTTATTATTTCACAATAGAATTCCATTACATTCATATGTATTATTCATATTATATGTATTATATGTATTATATAATATGTATTATATGTATCATATAATTACTATTATTATATAATTATATAATAATATTATATGTATTATATAATTACATATTATATGTATTATTCATATTACATTCATAACTTGTTCAGCTATGCCTCAATTGATAGGAATCCCCTCAATTTCCAATTTTTTTTTGCCACTATCAAAATGCTATAAATATTTTTTACACATGTAGGGAAACAGGAAGCTAATGACTCTGAGACATAAAAAAATAAATCAAACAAAAACCAAAGAATGAAAGAAAAAATATGAAATACCTCATTAGAAAACACAACTGACCTGAAAAATAGATACAGGAGAGATAATTTAAGACTCAGTGGACTACCTGAAAGTCATAAGCAAAGGGACTACCTGGACATCATCATCTAAAAATTGTTAAAGAAAACTACCTTGGTATACTAGAGCCAGAGGGCAAAACCGATTTTTAAAGAATCCACCAATCATCTCTAGAAAGAGATTCCAAAATTAAGAGTCAAAGGAACTTTATAGCTAAATTCTAGAACTACCAGGTCAAGGAAAAAATATTGCAAACAAGCAGAAAGAAATAATTCAAATATCAATGAGTCACAATCAGGATTACATAGGACTTGGAAGCTACAACATTAAAGGATCATGGATTTAAAAGAACATGATATATTCCAGAAGGCAAAGGAACTAAGACAACAATCAAGAATCACCTACCTAGTGAAATTGAGCATAATTTTTCAAGGGAAAAAAGTCATTCAACCAAATGGAAGAATTTCAAGCTCTTATGAGAAGATCAGAGCTGAACAAAAGATTTGATTTCTAACATCAGATAGTCAAAAGAAGCATAAGCAAAGGTTTAAAAGAAAAGAGAAAATATAAGGGATTCTGTAGGGCTGAATTGTTTAAATCCCTATGTGGGAAGAAGATATTTGTAACTCTTATGAAATATATCACTAAAAGTACACTTAGAAGGAGCATACATAAACAAAGGGCAGAGGTATAAGATGAATTTGAGGGAATGACATTACAAGACTAAAGACTCAATGACAATCTTGTAATTAAGTGATGAGAAAAATTACACTAGGAGA
The DNA here is from genome assembly GCA_028646575.1 of Pseudocheirus occidentalis. Classification (NCBI taxonomy): domain Eukaryota; kingdom Metazoa; phylum Chordata; class Mammalia; order Diprotodontia; family Pseudocheiridae; genus Pseudocheirus; species Pseudocheirus occidentalis. The sequence goes on from JAQQSW010000228.1 coordinate 58,131, forward strand.
AAAGAGAGAGAGGTAGAATGGGGTAAATTATTTCACATGAAAAAGCACAAATGACCTATTATAGTAAAGGGGAGATGGAAGGGCAGGTACCACTTGAACCTTACTCTCATTAGAATGAGTTCAAAGAGCAAGTAACATGCACAATCATCTGAATATAGAAATCTATCTTGCTCAATCGGGAAGTAAAAGGGAAGGAGATTAAGTAAGGGAGAGGGGACTGACACAAGGGAGGACAGATTGGGGGTAAGTAGTGGACATAAACAAACATTAGGGAGAAAGAAAAAGATGAAAGGAGTCGGAAGAAAAATAGGAGTGAGGGAAATACACAGTTAGTAATAATAACTATGAATGTCAATGGGATGAACTCTCCCATAAAATGGAAACAGATAGCAGAGTGGATCAAAACCCAGAGTCCTACAATGTTTTGTTTTTCCAAAAACCAAACAAACAAATGAAAAAAAAACCATTGGAACAAAGAGACACACACAGAACAGAGGTAAGGAGCTTCAGCATCAGCTGAAGAAAAAAAAAAGTAAAGGTAGCAACCCTGATCTCAGACAAAGCAAAAGCAAAAATAGATCTAATTAAAAGAGATAAAGAAGGAAATTATGTTTTCCTATAACGTACCTTAGACAATGAAGTAATATCAATATCAATGTATTAATAAATGTACCAAGTTGTATAACATCCAAGTTCTTAAAGGAGAAGTTAAGGGAATTACAGGAGAAAAGTGGGGGGAATCTCAGCTGTCCCCTCTCAGAACTTGATAAATCCAGTCAAAAATAAGCAAGAAATTAAAAGGTGAATAGAATCTTAGAAAAGTTAGGTATGAAAGAGCTTTGGAGAAAAATGAATGGGAATAGAAAAGAAAATACTATTTTTCTCAGCAGTACATGATACCTACACTCAAAACAATGACCATATATTAGGGCACAAAATCCTCAAAATAAGATGTAGAAAGGCAAAAATATTAAAGGCATTCTTTTTAGGTCATAGTGCAATAAAAATTACATTCAACAATGGCAGTGTAAAGATAGATCAAAAATTAACTGGAAACTAATCTATTCCAAAAGAATAAGTGGGTCAAAGAGCAAAACACAGAAACAAAAATTTCATTAAAGGGAATGACAACAATGAGACAACATACCAAAATTTATGGGATGCAGCCAAAGCAGTACTTAGGGGAAAATGTATTTCTTTAAATTCTTATGTTAGCAAAATAGAGAAAAAAAAACCAGATCAATTAATTGGGTATACAAGTAAAAAAAAACTAAGAAAAGAACAAATTTAAAATCCCCAATTGACCTCCAATTTGGAAATCTTGAGACTCAAAGGTGAGATTAATATAATTGAAAGTAAGAAAGCTATAGAACTAATAAATAAATCTAGGAGCTATTTTTATGAAAAAAAAAACCAACAAGATAGGTAAACACGATTCTACCAATAGTGCAGCAATGTTCCAGTTTTTCAATATTCTCTCCAGTATTTGTCATCTTCCTTTTCTGTCATGTTAGACAGTCTTTTAGGTATGATGTAGTCACTCAGAGTTGTTTTAATTTGCATTTATCTAATGAAAAGTGCTTTAGAACATTTCTTAATATGACCATAGACAGCTTTGATTTTTTGTCTAAAAACTGGCTGTTTATAAACTTTGACAATTTATCCACTGGGCAATGGCTTATATTATTATAAATTTGACTCAGTTCTCTATATATTTGAGAAATGAAGCCTTTGTCAGAGCCACTTGTTGTAAAGATTCTTTCCCAACTTTCTGCTTTTCTTGAAATCTTGGTTGCATGAACTTTGTTTTTGTAAAAACGTTTAAATTTAATATAATCAAAATGATCTATTTTAAACATATTTATTTTAAAGTTTCAAGCTCCTAATTCTATCCCTCTCTCCCTCCTTTTTCTCACCCCTCCCTGAAACGATGAGCAAACAAAACAGATATAGGTTATGCACATATGATTATGTAAATCATTTCCATATTAGTCATTTTTGTACAAGAAGACTCAAATTTTAAAAATGAAAGAAAGTGAAAATACCATGCTTCAGTCTGTATTCAGTCAATAGCAGTTCCTTCTCTGGAGGCAAATAGTATGATTAATCATTAGGCCTTTGGAACTTTCTTGCATTATCATATTGCTGGCAATAGCTAAGTTCATCACAGTTCTCCATTGAACAATATTGCTATTACTGTGTACAATGTGTTTTTCTCAAATTTGTAAAGCTAGTAAGTGTCTGAGGTCACATTTGAACTTGGGTCTTTATGCCAGGCATAGAGGTATAATTATCAAAACAATATGATACTAAAAAGGTACTGTAAATACTGATTTAAAATACGGCTTCAATGAAATCTGGGAAGACTTATATGAACTGATGCACACTTGAAGAACAATAACAAAATACATATAATAATACAATAATAAAAATACCACAAAAACAAACAACTTTGAAAGCTGTAGGAGCCTCAATAAACACAATGATCAACCACAGTTACAAAGGATTCATGATGAAATATACCATCCACTTCTAGATAGAGAAGTAATTGGGTCAGGATTCATATTGAAGCATACTTTTTTTTTGGATGTGGCTAAAGCAAGGATTTGTTTTGCTTGATTGTACATATTTGTATTGGGCTTTGATTTTGTTTTTGATTTTACTTTCTTAGTAGCTTTTGTAGGGGGACAGAAAGATGAGAGGGAGACCATATGGAATTGAAAACAAAATGAAACTGAATTTTTAACATTTATACTTTTTTTCTTTTTTGCTTCCACTTAATATTTTATTTTTTCCAATTACATGTAAAGATAGTTTTCAACATTCACTTTTATAAAATTTTGAGTTCCATTTTTTTTCTCTCCCTCCCTTCCCCAAGACAGCAAGCAAATGGATATAGGTTATAGATGTACAATCATATTAATCATATGAAATTGAATTTTCAAAAGATGGAAAAGAAAAATTTGACTAATAAATATTGATATAAAATTTTAATTAAAATTATAGCAAAGATACTCATCATTATACATAAATAATTGTGTGATTTTATGATGGTGTGTGTTTACTATGGTCAATGTGGATATGTAGGTCAAGCAGACAAGGATCACTCACTGCTATGAAAATAATTAACATTGATCATATAAATAACAAAAAACAAAAGGTACATGATTATATCAATAGAAATCCTCGGCAAAATACAATATTAATTATTTTTGTTAATATCTCTCAAAAATAGTCATAGAATCTTTAAATGTAAAGATCTTTAAATATTTGAAGAAATTCAATTAGTTCTCTAAAAGGTCTAGGGAGGTAGACTTCAGTCCACTATGAAACAAACACCCTAAAAAGTAGAATAACTTAAAAGACACAGTGGATTGCCTTGGGCAACAGTGAACTCTTCATCACTGAGAGATGGTGTGATCATGCAATTTGATTCAATTCTACAAGCAATTATTATATGCCTATTGTGTGCCAAACATAGTTCTAGGAAACATTGGAAATGTTGAAGAAAGAGTTCATGTTTCTAGTAGGTGACCAGATTAAATGAATTTTAAGTTTTCTTTCAACCTACAATCTATAATTGTGTCAAATATTTTCAAATCTGAGTTGCTTTTTGGTTGTTTTTCTTTTGCTTTTTTTCCCTTTTACCTCATTAAGTCTATGCATAGGCAAACAGTCCACACACACACACACACACACACAAAACTATTACTACTACTTCTAAAATAGAAAAGGTCATCTTATAAAATCCTAGCTTTATTGTTTTAATCAAACTAGAAAGAGACAAGAACATAGCAGTGCATATGAGTACACTTAGATACAATCAGAAAAAAAGGTTTTGAAACATAAATGCATTTTTTACACATTAAGACAAAAGTCTAGTTAATAAATGTAGTTCTTAAAATAACCTTGGACTTTTTTTGGTGGGAGAGAGGAAAGGGAGGGTTGGACAGGGAACTAGTGTGTAAAATACCTAGGAGAATCAGGCAGGCAAGCTAACAGCATGCTTGAGTAATTCTCAACAGCAGGTGCTCCCATGGTTCTGGACTTTGGTCTCAAACACTGAGTTACATTGTCTGGTTTTCATTACAAGGTCTTGCTCCAACCTTTCTTCCAGTGTTAAAATATCTTGTAAGAACAGAAAAGGAAGTTGACTTTGTCATCTTGTGTTTAAGTTCTACACTTTGTTTTTAACCACACTGAATTTCTAATTATTGGACCGAACATCTTTTGTACACTGGGGATAAATGCATCCCTAAAGCTGTTACACTTTAATTTATACACAGTATAAATTAAGCTATGTGGTGACTTTATGTTTACTAATGGAGAAGATATCTTACAAGCACTTTCAGCTACGATATCACTGATAGTTCAATAGTCACACCCATGATAAGCATTTTTTAAAATACCTTTTTTAATGTTTTTAAGTGCGATTCTCTTCTTTTTCCACCCAACTCCACCTTCCAGCAAAAAAAAAAAAAGATTTTTTCCTTATAGTTCAGATGAAGAGCCTTCTATTTCCCAATTATTGTTTTTATTTGACACTTTCATGGCAGGTGGGGAAGATGAACATTAAAAGTATATCTTTTGTTTATTCTTAAGTTCCATATAGAGAGAAAAGTACATTTGTTAAGAAAATACCCTGTGTTCTTTGCACAGATAGGAGACTATGGGTGAGGAAAACTGTATATAGTGTCAGACTGGGTTGATGTATTGGGTAGTTTTGCTAAATTGTTTTCATTTTGACACTTTTTTATTATTATATAGGATGGCTCTGTGGTAGCGAGGGAGCAGTAAACGTATTGGAAATTAAGGTGATGTAAGAACAAAAGATATACATTTTGAAAAAAAGAAGCAAGGATAATCTTAATTCTATTTTATTTCTGAACTCAAGTTCCCTTACTGTACTTTAAGATCACTAACCTGACAATAATGTACCTTTGTGCATTATCTCACAGTTCTAAGAATGCAATCAATTCTTCTGGGTCACATGAGCAACAAAATGGAGGACTAGACATTTTCTCAGATCTTCACAACTATCAGCTCCTTTCAAGGTCTGGAACACTCAGAATTTGAAAAATCAAAACAAAACAAAAGAAAACAATAAAAACATCAACTGACCCTCACTGACCTGAAGTTCACTTAAAATCCTGCCCTCACCTTCTATTTTATGGAACTCAAGGCTATACCAGACTTAAGAACCTGACAGAGACTTGCAACAAAATTCATCCCTATACCACAATCCCTATTCCCTCTTTCCAGTAGATCCAGGCTATGGAAGTTTGTCTAGCTGATGACAGTGTCTGCAACCCCATAACACCAGCTCCTCAAAGCTGTAAACTGCCAGTGTCAGAGTAGAAAACCCTGTGTCACCAGAGGGCAGCTCTATGAACTTCCAATGATGGGAGGCACCAGAATAGCAGAGCTTTGAATTGAATGTGCGGGGGCAGAAAACAAAGGGACAAAGGAAATAGGAAAGTATCTTGGATGTGTGTGTGTGTGGGTGTGTGTGGGTGTGTGTAGGAGAGAGAGAGAGAGAGAGAGAGAGAGAGAGAGAGAGAAAGAGAGAGAGAGAGAGAGAGAGAGAGAGAGAGAGAGAGAGAGAGAGAGAGAGAGAGAGAGAGAGAGAGAGAGAGAGAGAGAGAAATA
>JAQQSW010000229.1:0-25000 GCA_028646575.1 Pseudocheirus occidentalis
TGTCCCCTCAGCTGGGCACTCCTGGGACCATGTAACTTCTCCACTTGGCCACCTGACTGTCACCATGCCACCCATAATTCATCCATATTGGTCTACTGTTGTGTTCTTCCTTAAATACAACAGCCCTGTCTCAGTGCCTTTGTACTGATGGTCTCCTGTGAGTGGAATGTTCTCCTTCCTCATCTCAGCCTCTTCAAATCCATATCTTCTTTAAAGTCTCACATCAAATGCTTCCTCATGCAGGAGCTCTTTGTCAATTCCATTCCCCCAACCCCAAGGGAATAGTGTCTATATTCTAATGGGCAAGACAACATCTAAAGGGGAATGGTGACCAGAAAGGGGAACTATCCCCTGGGAAGTAACAGGGACAGGAAGTGGATCAATAGAGAAGTCCATTGTACTAGGGTTACTTTGATCTATCCTGCATGATGGTATATACCCATTTGGGTTCATGTTGTCTCCCCTAATAGAATGTAAATTACTTGTTGGCTTCTTATTTGTCTCTCTAGCATGAAACACAGCTCCTAGCAAATAGTTAACACTTAATAAATGTTTGTTGCATGAGTGAGTTACAAATGGGAAAATGGTTTATCCAAGAAGGAGAAAGGGAAGATAGAGACAGGGAAAAGAAAGGTGTTCTTAACTAAGTTGGTGTTCCTCACTAGACCAAGGCCTAGAACTCAAAATTGTAAAACAAACAAACAAACAAAAAACAAAACACAACCCCCCCCCAAACTCACAATAGAAAACCAAAAACAAAACACCCAAAATAACAACTTAGATTCAAATTTATTTTTACATGTAGTTGGTAAAAAATAGATAAAGAAAATAAAAAAAGAATGTAAATTAAGTATTTGAAATATAAAAGCTTATTCTCTTAATTCATTTAATATTGAAAGAGTAACCTATTGTGGTATAGTATTGACTCTAGTTTCATTACTTAAGATGCTTAGAAGGGAGAAATATGGTTTATCTCCTAACAGTCTAGATTTCTGGGGGATACACAGCTTTGTGCATCAGAAAAGTTCTCCAGAGATCTTCAAAATGCAGCTACAACTCTTCTTCAGTGTCCCCCAAGTCTCACTTGGCTCTGAATCTCCTTAATAGAAATAGCTAGAAAGCTCCACCATAGTGACATATATTTATAAATACACATGTGTGTATATGTACACATATGGGCACACACATAGAGATGCAGATATAGGTATTTTAAAATAATTTTAATATTTATTATATTATTATATTTCAAATAATTTAATAAAAACACTCATTTTAATAATTTTATTTTAGTTTTTATTTATGAAATAAAATATTTCCCTAATAGTAGAATGGAAAGATGATTGCACATGAAATTGCAACTCTGTCTTGTACAACTTGGTATTCCTTTTAAATACATACCGTTAATTAAATATATATCATTAGGCACAAATATGTGTGTGTGTGTGTATATATGTGTGAAATGCAAAAATCATTCTGTGCATACTTCTGTTCTTCCTCTGAATGTAGACAGATGTTCCTATATAGGTCCTTTGAGTATTTATAATAGTCAAAATGACTCAGTCGCCCAAAGTTGTTCTTAAAACAATATTGGTAAATGCACATATACGTATCTGTATTTGTATGTATGTATGTATGTATGTATATTCATCTCACTTTAGAATTTGCAAAACTTTAATATTTCATTTGATCCTCATGATAAACTTTCGCGGTAGATGCTACTACTACCCTCCATTTAACTGATGAAGAAACTGAGGCTGAAAGATTTGCCTGGAGGTCCCACAAGTAAACTTCTGGATGTTGAATTTGAACTCAGATCTTCCTGGCTCCATATCCAGCCCTCTCTCCACTAAGCCACCTCCTTGCCTCAGTAAAGGGCTCTCATCATCTTCCCCAATTCCTTACTACACACTGACCACAAGAGGCTTCATTTCTGCATGACGTTCAGCTGAACTAAGAGAAGTCCCCGGTAATGTGAGAGAGAAATGTATCAAAGGCAATTTTATTACAACAAATGGAAACAACAGCGGGCTGCAACGGAGGCCTATAACCACTAGATGTCAGGATCGCATCGTAATGCAAGACAACATTCATAGCCTTAGGAAGCATCGTTGTTGGTTTCAGTGGCTTTTCATGACCCCATTTGGGGTTTTCTTGGCAGAGATATTGAAGTAGTTTGCCATTTCCTTCTCAGGCTCATTTTACAGATTAGAGACTAAGGCAAAGAAGGTTAAGTGACTTGCCCAGGGTCACACAACTAGTAAGTATCTGAGTCCAAATTTGAACTTGGAAGAGGAGTCTTCCTCACTGTGGGCCAGGTGCTCTGTGTGTGATGGCACCACCTAGCGACTCCCAGGCAGCTAAGGGAGTTACCTCATTCCACTATCTTCCCCCTCCACCCCCTTCTTCCCAGGCCTGCCCCAACCTGGATATAGTATGAGGCTTGATTTTCATGAACTCTATAAATCCAGCAACATTCTTGTTTTGTCTGTCTCCAGGTCGCAGGATTAGGAAATGACTTCCCCTGTCAACTATGCAGATCACTACCACCCACTCGCCTCTAGCCCCCAACCTTTGCACAGTCTTTAGTTTTATATGCAGCAGAGTCAAAGAAGAGACTTCAGAAGCCTGCCTTCAATAGCATCCCGTCCAACTGCTTCTGGGGGGACCCTAAGCATTGTCTGAATTAAGCAATTCCAGTCACTAGTGAAAGCTTGTAATTGCTAGGCTGTATAAATCACGCACTTAATAAAAATATCGAGCACTTAGTGAAGATAGCAATTACCCAAGTTTAGATGGTTCCTGTTCTTTTGGTGATTGCAGAATGTAAAGGGAAATATGAAGTTGAGAGATTAAACAATTTTTACTGGAAAAGCCATTGAATATCATGTTAATAAAACTACTTGGAGATTACATCTTCAGAGAAATAACATGGTGCTATTCAGCTGGGAGAGAACATTGGAAACAGCACTTGACTTGAAATTGTAGCGTCTCCTTTGCCAACTCATATTTTAACTCTGGGCTTTAATTCTGTTTGTTTGTTTGTACTCGTTTGTAAAATGGTGATTAGTCATTGGACAAACATTTATTAGTCACCACTGTGTACCAGACAGTGTGATAAGTTCTGTACACACACAGGCAAAAGTGAATTAAATCCTTGCCCTCAAGGAGCTTACATTCCAAAGGAGTCAACTCTTTCAAACCAGTGGTCCCAAAGCTTTCTTAGTCAGTTCTATCACTCAGCCAATGGCTATGAAAGGGAAGGTTCACAAACAACTTTTTCCAAGCAATGACCCTAAGGGTTTCCCAGCCAGCTCCTTTAACCACTGGCTCTCTTAACCCATAGAACATTCACAGCTAACTTTTTTAGCCAATGGCAGTCTTGGCTAGTTTTGTTCCAATTGTTACAAGGTTCTTTTCATCCAATGGCCATGAAGCTTTCTCCACCAGTCTTTCAAACAAGTCCTGATGTGCTTTCCCGCAGTGGGTGTGTTCACTTTAGAGCAGAGATAATGTTCACCTTTTTTAGAGCTCCTTTGTTCTTTGGAGTCTCTGCTTCTGCTTCCCTAGGCCTTCAGTTCTACTCTCATGTTCCTTATAATGAGAAATACATTTTAGTTCTTAGTGCTTATGTACCTGGAGGGCTGGTGCTGGTATTTCCAGGGCTCTCTACCTCTTTAAATAAGAAATGATCACTATGAAAATATGCTGAGAACACTGACTTTAATATCTCTAATTATGCTGCTCTAATTTATGCAAATTAGGGCAGGATTGGTCGGAACCCATAGAAAAGATAGGGCAATAAATCACAGTCTGGTCTCTCTTTCTGGGTTTTCTGTCCATAAAATCCCAATAATATTTTTACAGCCAAACTTAGGAGTGCAGGTTAATTATTCAAATGCCATAGCTAAGTTGAGTTTCGGACAAGTTATATGATTATTGAAAGACTGGAAAATTTGGGAAGAATGGGAAAGGCTAAAAGGAATATAAAATTAAAGCAGAAAAGCGAATCCTAATGATAAATGAATACTGATTTTTCTGGCTAATCACATCCATAAAACATGTTTATGACCAGTCACAGTTTTGGTTGGTATATTGTTTAGGCAATTTTTCATAGACACATAAACTCTCACATTGTTTAGGCAGTTTCACACACACACACACACACACACACACACTTTAATTGACCACAGTCTATAATCCAGACGTGGTCAGTCAATTTAACATTACGCACTTGGTTGTCACCAGTAACCCTTGGTGGGATAGTAGATACCTTGGCTCATAACAAATGTATCACCACACCTTTAAAAACAGAAACTTGCGTCTTACAGTTGGTGAATTAATAATCATAATTATAGAAGTCATGCCACTACAAATCTTGAGAAGGATGGGACCTGTGACTTCATTAATACGGGAACATCTCAGATAAGAACATTCACTCTGTTAAAGCAGTTCAGTATCTGGTCTGCAGTTTATAGACAGTTGTCAAGAGCAGTGAGAGTTTGGAAGAGGCTTAAATATATGACAAATGGGCCACAGAGACAATATATGGCAGTGGTAGGACATGAATCCAGTTCTTTCTGGCCCTGAGGTCAGATCTTTATCAGCTACAGCATTCTGCCTCTCCTAATTGTGGATAATAATAATAACTATTATTAATAATCTTAATCAACAACTTTTTGTGCCAAGCATGTTGTTGGCATAGTTATTATTATTAGTGTTATTGTTGTTATTATTACATACTGTAATTGAGACAAACTTAATGCTAATTAACAGTGTAGCAATATGGGACCTTTTAACTCAATTAATTTTGATAAATGTTGGCATTCAAATCTTTTACTAAAATGGCAAAATCTTGCCAGAGAGTAATGAAGACCTGGCTGATTTTGGTGTCTCAGAGGAACCAGTCAATCAAATGGGGAGACCAAAGGGGCAGTGAGAACTTCCATTTTGAGAAGTGGTGGGTGGGGTAGAGTGAGCCTGGAGAGGAATGAATGAATGAATGAATGAATATATGAGTGAACTGATGGTGCTGATGCTGATAAAATAGTTAGGACTTATATGGTTCTCTCAGGCTTGCAAAGTGCTTTATAAATATTGTCTCATCTTACCCTCATAGCAACCTAAGGAAGTACGTACTTCCTTATGATCCCCATCTTACAGATGAGGTAACTGAGGCACAGCCTGGTTAAGTGATTTGCCCAGGGTCACATAGCTAGTAACTAAGTCTGGATTTGAACTCAGGACTTCCTACCTCCAAGTTCAACACTTTATCCACTGTGGCACGTATACTGTGCTATAAATACCTCGTTTTTACAAATTATCCCTCTGAAACCTCTTGTAGTGCTTACTGTCTATATGTGAGATCCCAAGCTGCTTTTAGTCCTCCTAAGTATATTGTTCAGATGAGTAAGCAATCATATTTTAAAGTCTCTGCAGAGAAAAATGAAAATGTTAATAGTAGGAGTACAAATAGAGGAGTGGTAGGAATTTAAAACAAACCTAGAATCTGAGTTTGAAATTAAAGCATTCCTTTATCAGTTATTTCTTTATGTGCTATGCAATATTCTTGCTTTGTGTCTGTGTCACACACAGACACACAGACACACTCACACGCAGAACTGTTGTCCAGAAGGATCTTACAAGAGGCTTTATATACCTTTTGGCATGCAGCTAGATTGTGCAATGCATAGAGTACCATACCTGGAGTCAGGAAGACTCATCTTCCAGAGGTCAAATCTGGCCTCAGACACTTATTACTGTGTGGCCCTGGGCAAGTCACTTACCCCTGTTTGCCTCAGTTCCTCCTCTGTAAAATGCGTTAGAGAAGGAAAGGGCAAAGCATTGTTGTATCTTTGCCAAGATAAGCCCAAATGGAGTCATGAAGAGCTAGACCCGACTGAACTGGTATCCCTAGTATGTGACTCCAGGACTTGCAGGTAGTATTCAATATATTTTTGTTGCTGATTATAATGATAATCTACAGGAATCTATAGGATATAGTGTTAATGTCCAAGGACGTAATTCAGTCAAAAGGACTGTTTGTAGTTAGCCAAAGAAATAGTTTTATTGCTAGGCATCTGCTTAGCAAATTAAAATAGTAGCTTTGCTACAAGACTCCATGGGTACATCAGGATAAAAAATAATGCCTTATCTCTTTTTATGGCAAAGGGTTACTAGATTCTTGGAGAGGAATGCTGGGGATACACTATATAATAATAGTTGACATTTATATGGCTCTTACTATGTGCTAGGCATTGTACTAAATGATTGATTTATAATTATTATATGAGACAAACACAGGTTAGCAGACTTGCCTAAAGTCACACAGTAAGTGTCTGAGGTTAGATTTGAACTCAGGCCTTCACAAGTCCCTAACTTCATTTCTTTTTGTGTCACTAGACTTCTGATAATAGGCTTATAGATAGGGAATATTGGAGATGTTGTAAATGGAGGAGTTTTTCTCCTCTGTAGCTTATAGCCTTAGAGCGTTGTCTGCAGGGGGCACTTAGAGGTGCCCAGGATCACCCAGCAGGTTTATATCAGAGCCTGAACTTGAACCCAGGTCCTCCAGACTCCAAAGATGGTGCTGTCTCCATGTTGCGTTTTTTCTTTTACTGACTTTCATGTTGTATGTTTAATCATCAGTGTGTAGTGGTTCATGGTGCCCTTGCATTTGAGTGCTTGAATTCTTGTCCTAGCTCTGCCTTCCATTAGCTGTGTGCCCTTGGGCAAGTCACATAACCTAACTTATAAAGACCGAATGGTAATTTCTGCCAGGCTTATGCTTCTGGTTTGTGAGGCACAAAGGCAAAGCTGTATACAAAGTATTCCCTAAACACAAAGTTATATTGATGTCATGATTATTTCTCTTCATGTCACAGAGAATGAAATTTGTAGTAAAGATCTCTGCCTTGGGAATCTACAACCAACAAAACTAATGTTTACCAGAAGAGTGAACTGGTTCTAGTAAAACATCTGACACAACTTTCACCCCAAGCTTGGGAGTGGACTAGGTTAAGGTTTGAAAAATTCAAATGCATTCATGCGCTTCTGTAGGTCACACTGGGGTGCAGCTGGGATGGAAAGCAGAAGTGGCCAACTTCTGTGAGCCCAGCTTTCCTCATCAGGTTTTCAGGTCAGCCCAAACTGTTGTCTCTGACTCCGCAAGTGAACCATATTGTTCTCAGACATCTATTTTACTCAACTCTTCCGGTGCTGGGATTACAGATGGTTTTTTTTTTTTTGGCATTTAGGAGTAGAGATTTCAGTGGTTAATACCTTTTCTTGCTTCTGTGCATTGGGTTGTTCAGGTGTTTCAGTCGTGTCTGAGTCTTCATGATACTAGTTGGTATTTTCTTGGCAAAGATACTGGAGTGGATGGCCATTTCTTTCCCCAGCTCATTTTACCTATGAGGAACCAAGGCAAACAGGGTCAAATGACTTTACCAGGGTCACACAGCTAGTAAGTATCTGAAGCCAGATTTGAACTGGAGGATGAGTCTTCCTGACTCCAAGCCCAACTGTGAATTAGTCCTCATTGTTAAAGATGTTAGGATCTTAGAATTGGAAAGCACCTTATAGATAGCATCCTCTCCAAACCGCATCTTAGGATGGTAATTGGCAAGCCGGAGGACATTTAGAGGAGGATGGATCTGAAGCTCATGCCATAAAAGCTTCAATTGAAGTATCTGTAAACAACCACATCACCATATCAAGTTTTCCTTAGGCATGTTTTAACTTTTCCTGCCTTTCATTGTTCATTCACTGTTTACAGTCAATCTTCTGCTATTCACCTGCAAATGAACTTATTCTTTAAATTGATGCATGTTTGCTGCCTGAGTGAACACTTGACTTCTGAATTAATTTGCGCTCTTTACTACAACTGGCTATAGAAGCTAGATAACTTTTTGTTGGGTATGCTACAATGAGAGTTTCTTGATGACTTTTCATGACTAGATGGTGACTGAGATCCCTTCCAATCAGTGGTTTTCTGGAACCATCTCCCACAGACTCAAGAGATAATTGTCAAAATTTCAGTAGAAGCATTTACACCTGAAAAAAAATCAGCAAACACTGCAAATCAGTGCTATATTTGTTGTTTTGTTGGTTATCTAAACTTAAGAAAGGGATGGAGAAAATATTAATAATGCTGATTAAATTTAAAAGTGTGTCCTCTGGCACATTCCCCACCCCCTCCACCAGAGAGTAAGTTGTTAAACATTTCGTCCCTACATTCAACTCTCAAATTCTGTGACTCTGTGATAATTTTATTTCTATGATGCAATTGAGTGCTCACCATATCCACTGCTTTCAGTTCCAAAAGAAAATACCCCTCACATAAAATTATGAGACTTCTGAGTAATTGTAAGCTTTTATTTTTGTTAATATAGGAGCAATATTTCTCAACATTCTTGGCATCGTCCTCTGTGCCCACAGTCACACTGAAGTCACTGAATATTTAGAGATAGCTATATGGACTTAGCATTGTGGATCTCCACAAATTCCCCATAGAATTTCAGTCCTTATTCATCCTCTGCAAAATGAATTGCTAGAGACATTGGAATGATCTTCATGGTGGTCTTTTAATTATAGTCATATTGAGTACCATGAAGTGAGATGGTCAAGTACCCTGTGAAATGATGTTTCTTATTGCCTTTAGGTACAAAAAGCATCTAAATGTACCGACTCTTCTTTTTGCTTCTTTAAAAATAACTTTTAAGTCATTATTTCCTTTAGCTGCAACTTCCTTCTTTTTTTATGGTTTATATTAAGAATACTAACAGTGATGTGATTTAGTCCTTAAATACTGCCCTGTCTCAATCGTCACTGAAAAAACCTCTCACATTTAAAGTATCAGAGTTCCCTGTAGTTAAATAAATATGTCTAAATTGTCCTAATATAAAAACCTGCCATAGTGCTTGGGTACATAAAGACTGGAGTGAGGGGTATCCTACAAGAAAGCTCCTCCCGCCCCATCAAGGTGTGTGTAGTACCAGAAATCTTTTTTAACAATCTTGAGAGGTAGGTCATCTTATTACCCCCATTTTGCAATTGAGGAAATCAACATTAAGTGACTTTCCCAAGGTAACAGAGCTAGTATCTGAGGACAGATTTAAAATCAGGTCTCGCTGACTCCATACCCAGCCCTCTATGCATTATATCACCTACATGCCCCATGAATCAGAGTGAAGAGTTGAAGACAGTGCTGAGTTTATCTACCTGAGTAACTAAGAAGAAGATGGTGTCCTTGACATTCTGAGGAAATGTCGAATAGGGAAGAGTATTAAGAGAAAGGTAAGCTTTGTTTTGGATAAGCCACTGTCTTATAAAAACTTGTGAAAGTCTTTTTTTGAGATTCTGGGATATTAAATGAGGAATAACAAACACACTGATCTTGAAGAAATTTTTAGCTCAGTATAAAAATGCACATAGCAGAAGTAACTTCTAAGAACTGAGAAGAGAATTTTAAACAATACACTGAAATATTTAGACCACATGTATTCCTGGAAAGAAGATGGAATTGGATTCCAAGTAGTGACCTCTCTTGGGCCCTGATGAGTTTACTTGAAGAAAAGGCAAACAGCCTAGTATGAAAAGTTAGACTTTTGGAGGTGAACTCCAAATCCAAAACATGATCATGATGGGAAAGTCAGGGAAAAGGGGGAGACACACACACACAGACAGAGATACACAGCAACAGACATAGACAGAAAGATGGTATCACTAGTCTGCCAGCATAAAGGATGGATGTGGCTATAGTCTACTGTCCTGGTGAGAAGGGAGAGGAAAGTACATCTGGGCTGCAATCCTGGCAGATAGCTAAAGCCATGATGGAGTCCAATTATATATCTACCCATTACATTCCTTCTATTCAGGCCATATAGAAGACAGTCATAAAAACAAAACTTTCCCCAGGCCAACATTTCTGTAATCTGCTCCTCAACTCACCTTATAGATTGTAGGTAAAAAATTACGCCTTATCCATTCCAAGGTTTGTCCAGAATCTCTTTTTTTTACTCACTTCATTTAGGGACATGAATTTTTAAAATGTGAAATGACTAGATTTTTGCATAAAGAAAATTAGTCTGGTAGCCAGCGGTAAAGGATGGGATGGGGTAGGGGAGAGGATGTTTATTAGGAGGCTTTCAAACATTATCAAAGAATAGTAATGAACTTAGAAAGACCTTGCCATGAGGATAGAGTAACAAGGAGAACTGAGAAGAAATAAGAGGACAACCCTAGTGGTGAAATTGCTGGGTCAAAGGATATGTACAGTTTTATAGCCTTTTGGGTATAGTTCCATATTACTCTCCAGGATGGTTGGATCAATTCACAACTTCACCAACAATGCATTAGTATCCTGATTTTTCTACATCCCTCCAACATTTGTCATTAAATTCTAAATTTCTAAAAAAAATGATAAAAAAAATCTTATATTCTGAGACCAGAGGCAATTCTTTCCATCCTCCCCTTCTTCTCAGGAAAGCCTAGGGCAAGACCCTTTAATAGTAGTATGCAGGCAGATCTGCATGTGGGTGGACTTGCCTGGAGATGGATAGAGTAGCGGTGTCTTGGTTCCTAAGACCATCAGAAAAATGTGTTTTCCAGTGTTCTTAGGTGACCCCCAAAGGGATCACAACCCACAGGTTGAGAACTGCTGGCCTAGGGGATTGCAGAGTTTGTACTGATCATCCAGGCAGACCCTTCCTTTCTAGGTCCTGGGACCTGATATCAAACCGAATTATAGTATGTTGGGCCTGCCCTTCTTACTGGGACCCCAAAAAGCGTCTGAGTCAAGACATAGCAGAGAATCATGTTTAAGGAGCAAGGTCCCCTCCTACCTTTCCAGTCTTCTTATACCTTCCTCACCCCCACATTCGCTACAATCCAATGACACTGCCCTTGCTATCTCTTACACGAGACACACCATCTCCAGATTCTGGGCATTTTCACTGCCTGGAATGCTTTCTTTCCTTATCCCCACTACTTGTCTTTCCTGGCTTCCTTCAAGTCCTGGATAAAATCTTACCATCTAAAAGAAGACTTTCAACTCCCTGCCCCCAACCCAACCATGCCAATTCTGGTATTTTACTTCTGGGATTACCTCCAAGTCATCCTATCTATATGTGATATATGATTAGCTGTTCTCTCAATTAGAATGGAGCTCCTTGAGGGTAGGGATTGTTTTAGACCTTCTCTATATACCCAGAGCTGAAGCATAGTGCCTGACACTTGGTAAATGCTTGATAAATCCTTGCTGGCTTGACTGAGTGATTTAGAGGAAGAGGTCAGGAAGAAATACATTGCAGGCCAATCTTTCATGGACTGGTGGTCCTTCCTCCTCCACTCCCAGGGCCCTATATCCAGCTGGGATTCTTGTTTTCTTTTCTTCAATAAGACTTTTTAATTCCTGGGTCTGTATTTTTGCTCCCTTGAGTCCCACAGTCTCAAATGTTCTCCCTGGTACCCGTGGATGGCTCTCACAGGTTATAATACCCACCTCAATACTTCTTTGCCCAGTTAAGCCCACCCCTCCAAGTATTCTATTCTGCACCCCCTCAGGAAAGGATATTTAATTTGCATTCTTCTCTTTCACAGACCCCTCGAATGCTTTCTAATTTTACTTAAGCTATTTTATATAATATGTTTTCCCTTAGTGAGGCTGTATTTTCACAAGTAGGATACATTGTCATTCAACACATATTTATTAACTACTCATTACATGCAAGCAATGCACCTTTATGAGAGGCACCTTGATGTAATGGGGAGAGAACCTGCCTGGGCACTGAGGAAAATCTGTGTTCAAATCCTGTCTCTGACACATACTAGATATACTACTGTCCTCACCTCTCAATGTTACTGAATCATGACACTCCATCTCCCACACCTAAAATTCTCTCTCCTTACTTCTGCCTCTTAGCTTCTCCAGCATCCTTCAAGCTCAAACCCTTCCTTCTGTAGGTTGCCCTTCCCAATCCTCCAGATTGCTCTCTATTTCTTGTAAATAGGTACGTTCTCATGTACTCCATCTACTCTCTATTTCTTGTAAGTACCTAGTCACGTGCTAGCTCCCCCTTTTACAGTTTAAGCTCTTTAAAGGCAGAGCATTTTAAAATTTTTCTTTATATTGCCATTGCTTACTATAGGGCCTGGCACATTGCAAGTGGTTAATAAATACATGTTGATTCACTAGGATAGACTTCTGAAAGTAGAATTTGGAGAACAGATGCTGCGAGAAGGAATTTCCTTATTCTGAGATCCCTACACCAATTAGGTCATACATAGGTCAGAAAAAAAGCCATCTAAGACACTGTGCTAGGATCTGAGAACACAAACATATCAAATTATGTCATTTTTTTCTCTTTCAGGTGATTATATTCTGTTGGGACTGGCATTAGAAAACTGAACAAGGTACAACGGGTGAAAATTAGAAAGAATCGATTTATATGCGGCTCATGGAGAAGAGGGGGAAACCAAAATGATTGATGGTGACTTCTTCTTCCTTGGAGGTCTTCAAGCAGAGGCTGAATGATTTCTAATGGGTATATTATGGGAATTCTTTTCCCAATTGGGTCGGATTACACGACAGTCAGGGCTCCTTCCAACTCTCAGATTCAGGGACTTTGTGGTTCCAGTGAGGGGATTGAGATATACACCAATCATATATCCAATAAATCCGATAAACATTAAGTGCCAGGCGCTATGCTAAGTAATGTGGATGTAATTAATAAAAAGAAAGATAAGCCTTGCTTTCAAGGAGCTTACAATCTAATGTATATACAAGTGCTGCAAGAGGCAAAGGAGAAATCCAGAGAAAGTGCTCATGAAAATGAAGAGAGAGTGTGGCTCACTAGAAAGAACAACGACTACGGAATGAAGGGACCTGAGTTTCAATGAATGGATCCCAATTCTGCTACTTTGTACCACTACGGCATAGAAGAAATTGTTTAACTGCTCTTGACCTCAGTATCCTTATAAAATGAGAGACATTGGACTATACAAAGTCCAAGGGACCTCAGTTCTAAATCTATGCTTCTCCCTGATGTGTGAACCTCCATGATTTTCCATTAGAAAGGTGGGATGAGATGAAAGATCAGGGAAGATCTGATAGAATATTTCTTCTTTTTCCTTTCCCTGATTCCAGTTGATTCTTGAAGGAAGAAAAGGATACTGAAAGAGATGAAAAGAAGCAAAGAAGATAAGGGATGGGTTACCTGGATGTACAGAGGGGGGATGGGCTACCTGGATGTACAGAGGGGGGATGGGTTACTTGGATGTAAAGAGGGGGGATGGGTTACCTGGATGTACAGAGGGGGGATGGGTTACCTGGATGTACAGAGGCAGGAGAGCATGTTCAAAGCAGAGAATAGCTGGGCGGCTAGTTTGACAACACGATAGGGTATAATAGACAGTAACGTGAAATAAGACTGGAAAGACAGATCAGAGGAAACTTGGATGCCTTTTGATCGCAGAGTAAGGAGTTTGTGTTTTATCCCATAGGTAATAGGAAATCTCTAAACATAATTGAACAGGAGACTGGTGGTTAGGCTTGTGAATTAGAATTCCTTTAACATTTGTGAAAAAGTTGGATTAGAAGAAGGGGAAACCTGTTAGGAGATTATTCCAAATGCCAGGTGATGAGGGGTGATAAGGGCTTGAATGTGGGTGGTGGCAATGTGAGTAGACAGAAGGGAACAGATGTGTGAGATGCTTCAGAAGTAGCTCCTATATGATGGTACTGCAGGGAATAGCAGGAGCTCAATAAATGCTTTTTATCTAACTTGAATTAATAAGATGATTATCACTGTCTAAATATTGACTTATCAAACTTCATTCTTAAAAGATCTTATGGTTGTTTGTAGTGCTCACAGCAAGCTTTCACAAAGGATCTTTTCTTTCTTTCCCTTCTCTTCCTTTCTCTTTTTTCTCCTCCCATCCCCTTTCCTGTTTCCCTCTCCTTCCTGAACTCTCATGCCCAGCTAATGTCCCCCAAAGTAACAAGGCTCTAGATTGGGTTTGGACTTTATTTTTCTGGATAGGAGGAGCTTGTCTACATAATGCCCACCTGGAGAAGGGGCAATTTGTGGTGTGGCCAGCAGCTTTTAATAGAGACTGTTTATTTCCCACTCAAGTTACTTGGCACAAGTGAAAAAGAAACTCTGGGTCAACATTGGTTACAGGAGAGAACCCTTCATAGGACAAGGCCAAACTTCAAGCATCAGTGAACAAGCTATGCAAATAGACTCTCTGAGTCCACATTAATGCTGCTCAACTATATGCTACTGTTCAGTAGTAGCCTTTCCTTTGCCTATCCCAGGCCCCTGCCCCATAGCATGCATCTAGATATTTATTTTTATATACATTAATTACTAGCTTAGAATGCCTCCAACCACATTCTTCATCCCTTCCCCCAAAGCCCAAATTATTCCATGTCATTTTCAAGCCTCAACATGGGTCCATCAACCTGTTACCACCCTCTTCTACATCCATAAATCCAGTCATACTCCCTTTAAAATTAAAACTCTAAAGTCATCTCCTCTTAATGGGACAAAATGTGTCCCAATTAGATATGAACTCCTTGAAACAAGGGATTGTTTCATGTTTATCTTTGTAACTCTGGCATCTTGTTCAGTCATTTTTCAGTCATGCCCCCATTTGAAGTTTTCTGGCAACGACACCAGAATAGTTTGCTGTTTCCTTCTCCAGCTCATTTTAAAATTGAGGAAACTGAGAAAAAGTGGGTTAGGTGACTTGCCCAGGGTCACACAGTTAGTAAGTATCTGAGGCCATATTTGAACTCAGGAAGAGGAGGCTGGCTGACATCTGACCCATCACTGTGCCATCTTGTTGTCTCCAGGTAGTTAGTAAGTATTTAAGAAATATTGGTTGAATTTAATTATAGTGAATTGAAATTTAATTACTCTAACCTGATGGTCAGTCACATTTAGGAAGTTGAGACTCTATAAATGATGAGCTGGTTTCAACATATTGTCATGATGTAACTTTAAGAGGGATAAAGGCAATGACTGATTAAAATGAAGTCTCTACTTTTTTTCAAATCAAAAAGTTCCCACAGATGTGTGCATCTGCTGAGCTTAGGCCCCAAACGGGATGTCTTTTTCTTGATAGTTTGCATTTGGAATGTAGTGAGAAGTTGCCCATCTCCCTCTGGGCCCTGGGGTCTTGGGCGACCAGTGCCTTCTCTCCCTTTTTGCTTTTGGAGAGTTTTGAAGAGGTAGCCTCGAGTGATTTGCATGCCCTCAGATTAGTTTCTCTGTTTGATGACAGGAAATGAGAAACAGAAAATATCATAAAATGACAATGTCATAGTTAGAGAAGGGGCTTCAGGAGCCATCTACTCTCACTCTTACTAGATGATTTGACCACATACCTGATAAATGGCTAATGATTTTTGCCTGCAGACATCAAATTAGCAGAAGCCCACTATCATCATTCTTCTGAACTCTGTCCTCTTGGGTCAGGCAGATCAAGTCTGACATCTCTGCCCATATGACATAATGGGACAGTCCTTCATATACTAGAAGATAGCTTTCTGGTCCTCTCTCTCTTTGCTTCTAAATGCCACAAGTTCTTCTAACCAATCCTAATATGACATGAATAAATGGCTTTCCACCATCCTGATGACTCTCCTCTAGTCACTCCCCAGCAGAACTGAACACAATGATACAGTGTGGTCTGGCCAGGGCAGAATGCAGTGGGCCGATCTTCTCTCTAGACTGAATGGGACAGAGGGTAGCAGTACTTTTCTGAACCTCAAAAGCCTAAATGGGAGAACCTGATGCGAACTGGAGTTATACAGATAGTATTAAGGTGCTGGAGCAGGGAGGAGGTGACTGACTATGAATCTATCAAAAGCTAATCAGGAATGACAAAAAAGATGATCCTTTTAAATAGGCCAAGAAAGAATTGTTCCCTCAGCCACTAGAAGGTGGGTTAAGAGGCCTTAGATGTAAAACAGTACATGCTTTAAATAGGTCTCAAAGGTATGGGAAAGTCGTAGCAGCACTGTTAACTGAGACAAGACAATCACCCCATAAACATGAGAGTTAATACCTAAGGAGAAGATATGCCCTATGCTTGGGGGGAGGCAAATAGTAAGGATCATTGAAACACGATAACTGAAGATCCTGGCCTTCCTGGGAAGGATCCTGAGCACCTATTAGGAAAGGAGGGAGCCATGGTCAGAGAACAGATTCCAGTGAAAGACCAACGGGGTGCAGTGTCTGCAGAGGGCAATGGACCCTGGCCTTCTGGTGGCCAGGAGATCCACACAGGGCAGTATTATTGGTCATGGAAACTAGAAGTTCACAGGGAAAAGTGGCTGACAGGAAAGGGAGTCTTGGGCCACTCTTGGATTTTAGTCCCTATTTGTGTCCTTTGCTATGCTGTTCAGTCATGTTGGTTGCCTCTGACTCTTCACAACCCCATTTGGGGTTTTCTTGGCAGAGATACTGGAAGGGTTTGCCATTTCCTTCTGCAGCTCATTTTTCAGATAAAGAAACTGAGGCAAAAAGAATTAAATGATTTGTCCATGGTCACACAGCTGGCAAGTGTCTTAAGTCAGATTTGTCCTCATGAAGAAGAGTCTGTCTGACTCCAGGCCTGGGACCCTATCCAGTGTACCACCTAGCTGCCGTTCTGTGTCCTTTACTACATAAATAAATATTTGTAGATTTTGAAGCATTTTTAGTTTGAATGCTTGTTCAAGGATTTGGTGGCTACCTTTGGCAGAGTAAAATTCTCAGCAATTCAGAGTTTCCCAAAGTGCACCTGGACTCTTTAGTAATTAAATGGAAAAATATTCATTAAGTGCTTTCTATGTGGTAAGCATTTTTCTAAGCCCTAGTGATACAAAGAGAACAAGTGAAAGGACCCCTCCTCTCAAGCTTGCATCTAATTGGGAAGACAATTCATGAAAGAAAAGTGTGTCTGTGGGGCAGATGGAAAGGCCAGGACGTCCTGAGGTTACATTGGAGGGGTGGATGGCAAGGTCTAGAAGACCTTAGATAATATTAGTAGACCAGATGACAGTGCTAGAGGTCTTCCAAGTGTAGAGGAAGGTCAGATAGTAAAACATGGCAGAGCTTAGAAAGCAGTAAGGTGAGAACTTAGGAGATAGTAAGGTCTGGTGGCATTTTACCTCTGGGGAAGGAATAGAGTTAGTGATTCAGATCTCACTCAAGCTCTGTGAGTGACCATACATCCTGGTTTTTGGATGATCAGGTACAGGGAAGGGGACCAAATACAAAGACAAAAAGGAGAAAGGCACACATCACCAGGTGGTACTTTGTATTAGAAGGGATCTGTTGAGAAAAGGGTTATGAGAACAAAAGTGAAATGACCAGAATAGAAACATAAGTACACATCAATAAACGAATAAATGCATAAATAATACATATGTTGACACACATACAGAAATGCAATATTCAGAGTGTTTCTGCCACACACTCACTTTGATACAAAAGAAATTTATCTTACCTCTGAGGGATTTAACTTCCTT
The DNA here is from genome assembly GCA_028646575.1 of Pseudocheirus occidentalis. NCBI lineage: Eukaryota > Metazoa > Chordata > Mammalia > Diprotodontia > Pseudocheiridae > Pseudocheirus > Pseudocheirus occidentalis. The sequence continues at coordinate 17,522 of JAQQSW010000229.1, forward strand.
AACTCTAAAATAAAGTTTTTAAATTAACTAGACTTCTGCAATTCTCATCATAGACTTTACCACATTCTTTAAATAGGTATGATAATTGATACTTTAAAAAGACTTTCAGGATTGGTAAGCAACCATTTGTCTTATATGGTTTAGTTATCACTGATCTGAAGGCAGTGGGTTGGAACTTAGGGTTTTGGATGGGCCACCCCAAGAGATGGGTTTCCCTTCATTACAGATCATCTAGTAAAGGCTGGATGACCCATTGTTAGAGATATTATAGAACTATTCCAAACCATTTCTTTCCTTCTCAAATGTCCCACACTTCCCTTTCCCCTTTTTTCTCCCTCTCCTTTCCTCAGCTGAAGGAATTTTATCTCACTTTACAAGTGTTTCATTCTCTGTACCTGTATCTCTAGTACCTAGTATAGGGTCTGGTATCTAGCAAATATTTAATAGATGAGTGATGATTGATTGATTACAGTATGTGTCCAATCAAATTTTGATTCAGATTGGTCCTTTCAAACCCTGAAATACAGAGATAACTGTGATCTCAAGACTGGCTGCAGTTTTGGTTATCAATAGACATTATCTTACCTTGTGTTAAATGGCTATATAAATGAGAAATGTGGCCATTTATATTCAGAACTAGACATTGTACTCTGACAGAGGGACATTACTGGGAATTCTGGAAGGTGTTGAGAGTTTGAGAGAAATCTGCAGTGTTCTGGAATCTGGTTATTTCAACCTCATGATTCTGAGAATGATCAGACACTGAAAATAATGATATGAACTACTGAAGCTCTCCATGTTCCTCCTCCTTCTCCTTTTTTCCTTCTTTCTTTTCTTGCTTTCCTTTCCTTCTTTTCCTTCCCTTCCTTCCTTCCTCCGTCCCTCCCTCTCTCCCTTCCTTCCTTCCTTCTTTCCTTCCTTCTTTCCTTTTCCTTCCTTCCTTTCTTCCTTCCTTCCTTCCTTCCTTCCTTCCTTCCTTTTTCCTTCTTTTGTTCCTTCCTTCTCCTCTTCCTCCTTTTTCTTCTCTGCCTCTCCTTTCTCTTTCTTTTCCCTTTTCCTTCCTCTTCTTCTCCTTCTCCTTTTTTTCTTCTTATGATTCTAATTCATTTTGTCTAGAATAAAAATCCCAACAAACTTCAAACTAAATAATTTGTAATATTCAATACTGGAAACCAGTTAGCAAAACAGCAAAAAGAATTATTATGACAAAGACTCTTTTTAATTCTTTAGTTTTCTGTACATTAAAAGAAAGGATGGATGGATACTTTAACTTTAATATATCAGAGTCAATGTCCATTACAATTGGGCCACATTTTGCTGTCATCACTTAGGTAGTTGTGGTCACTCACTGTGGTTATTATGATTTTGGTTCTGCCTTCTTTGATCAGTATCACCTCTATAAAGATCTTCCCATGGCTTCTCTGAATTCTTCACAAGCAGCAATACAATATTTCTTTACTTTTACATACTACTAGTTGTTCAGCCGTTTTTCAGTCTTTGGGCACATATTTTCTTTCCAACTTTTTCTACTGTACGTAGAACTACTAAAGCATATACTTGTGCATTTGGGTCTTTTCTTGCTGTCAGTATTTCCTCTGAGCATAAGCCCAGTAGTGAGATAGCTAGATGAGAGGGGATAAATAACGCTATGCATTTTCCTGACTAATTTCAAGTTGTTTTCCAAAATTGTTGGGCCTATTCACAGTTTCACCAGTGATGAACGAGCACTTTGGGAAAGGAATTTTGGGCACCAAAATTCCTTTTCTACTACAAAAACCAAGTGAATGAGATGGTGCCAAAGTTTACATTGAGCACCAAGACAAAGAGTGTTGCCTCTTAGAATTCATCAGGCTGCCCAAGCAGACAGGTGCTGTTTAATTTGCCATTGTGTATGCCATTTGCCAATGGCATACACAAAACTAACCTGCTGTTAAATGGCAAACACTCATGTCCTATAAACAGGAGCCATGTCTACCTTCGGTGAATCAGTGACCTTTTCTTTATGAGTCAGGGTCAGCATTGAGAAAATCAGTTATTGTATTGAGCTTTTAGAACTATAAAGGTATGTAATCTCTCAGGGCCTTAGTTTTCTCATAGGTAAAACTGCAGGGTTAGATGAGATGGTTTCTACTGTCTCTCCTACTCCTAAATCTATGATCCTCTGAATGGTTGTTTATTCTACACTAAAGGGGCCCTCACTTCTGGTCTTTGTTTCTGTAGCTGTAGAAATGGCTTGTATTAGAAGCCAAGAGTCATAACCACTGCTGCACACTCTTCCCTCAGTGAACAGCATCTCTTCTTGTTTCTTAGTTCCTTGCAGGCTTCTAGTTGTTGTCATTTCTCAGGTCAGGCCTGAGTTTCCTTAAACTTAGCTCATGTATAAAGGAAAAATCTAAATTATTTCCTTTCCTCTTGTTTTTTTTTGAAGAGGATCAGTGACATGATGGGGTGATGTCTCACATGTGAATTGGATTTAAGTGAGGCAGAGTTGCACAAAGTCTTTAGCCTTATTCTCTCTTCCAGAATCCTTGAAGTCCAGTGGGAGGAGAAAAATTAAGATGATGGATGATGACCCAGGATACAGTAGATGACCAAGCTCTAAGTGCTCCACAGTGCCTGCTTCATGGCCATTGCAACAAATTGTTCTCATACACCTATTCTCCTGAAGGAAGCCTTCATATGCTTGGGGTAGTTTCCCCCTTAATTTACCAATGGGTTTGAGATTTGCCAATTATCCTCAACCTGGTCTTGCCCATCTGCCAAGATAGGAGAATAAAGTACAGTGGGTGCAAGGACAGAACAGAACTCAGGGAAGGTTGGCACATGATGTACTTGGAGTGATGGCACAGTGCTGGTGCTGCTGAGGGCAACTGGGGTGAAATGCCAAATGATGACATCTGGACTTAGAGTAAAGCAAGGAATTTAAGAAAAGCAGAAAGAAGGGAGGTTACTCATATGGGAGCCAGGAAGAGGGAACTGGCAGTGGTTTTTACTGGTTTTAGGGAATTTGATAATGACATGAGGATGGAGTGAGAAAGGAGTCAGGTGTAATTTTGTATTTGTCTGGGCAGCAGAAAGTCAGTGTTAGAAGTCTCTGGGTGTATTCTGTGTATGGGTGAAGTATATGTGGGTATATGTGTATGTGTGCCTAGAGGAAAGGAGATTGTAAAGTCCCACCACACTCTAACCCCATAACACCCCATCTGAAGAATTGCATTTACTTCTAGGCATCACACTGTAGGAAGGGAAGGCAGGGTAGGAGATAAACTCAATGTGCCCATGAGGGTGACCAGGATGGTGAAAGGGGTGTGCTATCATTCCCAATAAAGATCAGTTGAAAGAACTTGGAATGTTCAGGCTGGAGAAGAGAAGACTCTGGGTTGGGAAGGAACTTGTTCTGCGTAGTCCCAGGGCACAGAACTAGAACCAGGGCAGGTTGGGGTGGGCAGGAAGGAAAGAAGATGCATAGATTGATCTATGTTTAATAAAAGAAACTTTTGGGTAATTCCAGCTATTCCAAAGGGGAATGAATGGCCTTGAGAGGCAGTTCAGGACTTCACTAGAAGTCTTCAGGTTGTGCTTGGATGACCACTTATTTGAGATATTGTAGAGGAGGCTCTTTTACAGATATCACTATTGATTTGGAAGTTCCCTATGACTCTGAGATTCAAGGATTCTGCATCTCTGTGGTTCTTGGTGTGTATTTGCTTCCTCCTGGTGTTGACCTGCACCTATGGGGAAAGGGTTTGACAAATACGTGTATCTGGAATCTGCTAATTCCATTCATCTGAGAGTATGGGCCATCTGTCTATAGCAGTAACCACAGCAGCTGACATTCAGACAGAGATCAGGACCCAGACCCAGTGTGGCAATGACCTTTCAGTTAATCCCAGTCTTCCAAGCACATGATAAAAAACTGGAGCTGGCTTTACTTAGTGTCCCTCCTTTCACTCTTACTTGTTAGCTTCCTTGATCTTGTAATAGGATAGGTGGGTAGTGCTGAAAGGTATCAGTGCTAGAGTGGTAGCTGTGGAAACAGAGAAGACGGAGAGTATGCAAAAAATATTGTAGAGGGAGACTGAAAAGTTCTGATTGGATGTGAGAAAGGCAAAGGCTGTGGATGAGACAAAGGTAACACCAAGGTATCAGATATAGATAACTGGGTGAATGATATGTCATCAAAAGATGAGATATTCCATTTGGGGCACATTGAATGGGATATCCAAATGGAAAGGTTCTTTATGCGTCATGGAGATGAGCATCTAGAACTGAGGAAACAAGGTCTGAAGCCTGAAGCTGAAGCTGTGGGCATGAGATTGTCAAGTTAGAGAACATAAAAAGAAGAAAGAAGAGGGCCAGAGAGCTTTGGGAAATCAACACAGGTGTGCTGGTAAACATTTAACAACCAACTCTCTACAAAAGTAAAAGTACACATTGACACTTTTAAATTTAATCTGCATAATTAACATTTTCTCCAAACACTTTCTGGAGTCTAGACAATTATCAAAACAATAAATCAAGCCCTGATTTCTAGCTTGCTCTTTCTGAAATGGAAATGCTCACAATTAAAAATGGACTTTCATGAGTAGGCTTGAGCTGGCTTCAGCACACACCCTTAACACCCTTTAGGAGATTACAACCCAGCAGAGGAGACAGAGAAGCCATGATTGCAGAAGGGGAAAACCCATCAAAACCCTGAGACTCTCAGAGGGTCCAAGGAGATCAACACTTAAAAAATCATGCTAATATGTAATTTGCCTATTAAAATACTCTCCCCCTTTTTCAACTATGAAAGAAAAGAAAAGAAAAGAAAAGAAAAAAGAAAAGAGAGAGAGATTATCCAGAAGGAAGTTATTATGGTCAAGAGAGTTAAATGAGAAATCAAGGAGGATAAGGACAGGACCCCCCAAAAATAAAACCCCAAACCAAAAAAGCCCAAAACAAGATTTTTGAATTTAACAGTTAAAAATTCATTCATGACTTTTAAGAGATCAATTTCATTAGGGTTGTGGTGACCCAAAGGTGAAATAACAAAGGATAGAGGAGAGAATGGATGTCAGGGAAGTGGAGACATATTTGTGAATTTGAGGCTTTCCAGACATTTGACATTCATATCTATCTGTTTGGTTTGTAGAGCCTTTCACAAACCTGAGCCAGTCTCTCTCTCCAGTTTATTGCATATTACTCTCCCTCTCTATGAGCTATCCAAACTGTCCTTCTCAGATCCTTAATAAGTAGTCATTGAATATTTATTAAGCGCCCACTATGTATCAGAGACTGTGCTAAGCACTGAGGATACAAAGAAAGGGAAAAGTTAAACCTTTCTCTCAAGGAACACCAAGTCTAATGGAGGGGAACAATAAATTAAATACATTATTCCATCTATTATCTTTGAGTCTTTGCACTGGCCACCCACCTTTCCAGGTACATCTTCCCCCCTCATTTCTACTTCAAAGACTCCCTCCTTTCCTTAGATACAGCTACAGCACCACCTCCCACTGCAAGTACCATTTCCTCTCATACTATCTGGCATTTAATTACTTTGTATTTATTTTCTTTTTATTTATTCTGTATATTAATACACATTCTTGTAGTCTCTCCAATTAAAATATAAACCTGTGAATAGAGATTGTTTCATTCATTGTCACTGTATCTTCAGGGTTGAAAAGAATGTGTAGCACTTAGTAGGTATTTAATAGATAGCTATTGATTTATTGACAATGAAGGGGACTAGAGAGACAAAAAAATTGTGGAAAGGAATCGAAGAGTCAAAGAACATTTTTCATTTTCTTTCAAGGATTGGAGTGACCTTAAATTTTTTTAGGCAATTTAGGTAGGTGCATGGCAACCAAAGGGAGAGAAACCAAACACACATGAGATAGATATGGAGATGTTTTCTGCAGCAAGATCCTAGAGAAAAAGCAGCCAGGATTGGGATCAAATGTGAATAGAGATGTAGGTAGAGTGATAAGCTAAAGTGAAGAACAGGGATAACTCTTGTGATTCTAGAAGAGGAAGAAAGCAGAGGTAATGATGCTAAGAAGTTTTATGGAATGAATGAAGGGATTTGAGGGGCTTTATTTTGTAAAGCCTTAATTTCATTAATTATAAGGTCAAGTTATCCCCTATAAATATTAGAGCTGTGTGTGTGGAGGGGTAGTGCATTTGGAAGCATGAGGAGAGAGGGACATATTTATAACAGTCATTGGTAAGAATGTAGAGAATAAATTTGAGGGTGTGGTTAGTGATTGGAATTGAAATTCTCCTTTGGGTTTCAGCTCATCTGCCCCACTGACCCATACCTGCTCCCCCTGTTACTGGAGATTTGGGAAGTCTGGCTACTGAAAGTTGTCTCCCTCTCATGTCACTCTGTTTGTTTTTTCTTCAGTGGAGTTGATATGAAATGATTTTTTTAGCCTCTGTCTAGTTGTTATGTTCTTGTTTTAAATTCAGCTGTTCTCATTGTCACAGGCAACAATAAGATTGATTGCTGTGTCCTTTATGGACAGGGTAATGGTGAGGACAGAGGGTGTCCTCTTCTTCCCAATTCCCACTGTCCCGCTTAGACCAATAGTAATCTGGCTCAATCATTTTTCAAGGAACATCTCCCAGCTCAACATTCTAGCTCTCATTCATTCATTCAATAATTTTTTTTTCTAAATTTGCCACTTAATCATGTTTTTTGTTTTCCAGTGACATGTAAAGATAATTTTCAACATTCACTTTTGTAAGATTTTGAGTTCCATCTTTTCCCTCTCTTACTTTGCCCTTCCTCCCCTCCCCAAGACAGCAAGCTACTCTGGCAACAGAGAAGATCAAAACACAAATTCAGAAGAGGGCAACAATATCAAAATGCTTACCTGTGACGCCTCAAAGGGGAATATGAATTAGTCTCAAGCCCAAAAAGCCTTCTTAGAAGAGCTCAAAATGATTTTGGAAGTCAAATAAGGGGGGCGGAGCCAAGATGGCGGCTTAGAAGCAGCAAAGCACCGCAGCTCCCACACAAACACGCTAAAAAAACTCATAAAATGGGACGCTAAACAGATTTTCAAGCTCCAAAACTCTCCACAAGACAGAAAGCACTACAGGCAACGCAGCGGGCCGGGCTCTTCACAGCAGTCTGGGAGCCTTGGCTGAAACCCCGGCCGGCTCAGACCCTGGGGCATCGGGCGGGGAACCACGGCTGCAGGTTACCACATTTATCAGGCCAGAAGAAAAAAAGGCTAAGAGAAAGGTCAGTGGATTTTGCTAACTGGGGAGGAGAAGAGCGGGTCCGGCCAAACTGCTCCCAGGGCAAGGAGGCAGCGGGAGGCGGCTGTTGCAGCACGAACGGCTGAGAGCCGCAGCGGCTGCTTCAGAGCCCTCGGCCTGCAGATAGCAGGGGGGCTGACACGACCCATCGAGGCCAAGGGCTCTTGCGTTGAGCGGCCTGGATCTGGATCGGGGTCTTGAGTGGTGGTCCTGGGGTGCACTTTCAGT